>CM045463.1:4697942-4794962 GCA_024666655.1 Dascyllus trimaculatus | reverse complement strand
GAAAAGCCAATTATCAGCTATTATTATCTATTGTTGCTTTGTGTCGGCCCTATTACATCATTTATCTGACTGTACTATAGCGGACCAAAGAGACACAGTGTTAAAACCTCTATTCAGTTTTATTCACTTATTTTGTTAAACCATAAAATAATAAATGGCAAATTGGAAAATAGGTTTGTTTCAAGCTTGATCACCAACCATTTTTGGATCAACAACAATAAAATATCCACCAACTGCAAAAGATACTTCCTTTTTTTCAAAAAATATATATATATAATATCGAGCAATTTTAACCGAACCATGTTACCTTTTACAGGTTTAAGTGTTTTCCAACAGTAGAACAAGCTGTAAACACACATATTACCATCTTGTAAAGCTGAATTCTAATGTTTGTGTGTATTTATACACCTAGCAGACATGGAGCAGCTTTAGCATTGATATTAAGTCAATATTTACACTCCTTTTAGCTCCGTTTTTGGTCTCCACCAGCTGCCCATGGAAATATTTGAGATTTTAGCTGCTAAATGCTCCACTGTGTCCGCGAGCTGGTTCATGGCTGTGTCTGTCAGCAGGTTCACTCTGGGCAGGTGATGCTAAAGTTGGTTTGTGAGGCCTTTTATTGCCAAAAGCAGCTGCCTGCTGCGAAGGTGATAACAAACGCGAGCATGGAGCCTTTCAATACTGGCGGGGAAACACGAAGCAGGGGTCTGGGCCTCCTCCCTCAGGAAAGTTGGAGCATCAAACCCCTCATTTCCTGCGTTCGAGTGAATTTTTCTGCACTGATTTGTGCCTTTTCTGCACCAATTTGCACTTTTTTATGCTTCAGTTTATGGTGGAAATGTCTTTACTTATGTCAAGGAAAACAGAAAATTCATGCACCTGGAGGCAAGTCAAGACATAACAGAACATCTATGGATCTAATTATGTTTTCCACAGCAGGCTGGGTGCTTGTATTGCATTTTTTTGCAGCATTGTAGCAGTTTCTCAAAAGGTTTTCTGCTTCTTTCAGATAACAGGGAGGACGTATCGCCTGCATCCCCTCTGAAATTTATGCCCATGACCCAGAGAGTGAATCAAATCCATAAATTTGCAGGCCACAAGTCAAAAATAATGAGCTAAAAGATTCAGAGGCTCGATTCTTTTTTGTCGGTTTCCTATTATGCATCGTTATTTTCTCCATTGACACCATAAAAATATTGATTTCTGCAGGGATTTTGAGGAACACTTCGTCCTAAATGGGTACGTCTTTCTTATTTTCCAGGACAACAGCCTGAAAAGCCACAAGGTCGGCCTTAGAAGTCTCTATAATAGGAAAGTTTAAGCATCAAACACTTCATTTCCTGCATCCAGGTGAATTTCTATGCGCTGATTTGTGGCTTTTCCGCATCAATTTCTGGTGGAAACGTCTCTATTTATCCCAAGAAAAGCTCAAAATTCATGCACCTGGAGACAATTCAAAACATAACAGAACATATATGGATCTAATTATGTTTTCCGCAGCAGATTGGGTGCCTGCGTGAGCTCATAATTCATATTTTGAGAGTGAAAAATGACCCGGTTTTGGAGAAAAGACATTTTTGCAGCATTTTCAAAATGTTTTCTGCTACTTATGGATATTTAGGAGCTTGGATCCACTCAGAAATCTATGCCTATGGCCGTAAAAGTCAATGAAAGCCACGTTCTTGCAGGCCGTAAGTCAGAAACAATGAGCTGAAAGAGTCGAAGGCTTGAGTTGCCATTGGTTTCCTATTATGCATACTGATTTTATCCACCTTAAACCTTAAACGTGTCCACCTTTCTTATTTTCCAGGACAACAGCCTGCAAAAGCACAACAAGGTCAGCCTATAATCTGTCATCGTGCACCTGACACTTAATTGGGAGCTAATTGCATGTGAATAAAGGAGCAGACTGTGATTCATGAGTGTGGAAAACTCCACTCGGCTCATCTTGTAAACTGTGTAATTGGGTCTTTTTTTCAGGTAAGTGTGAGTGACTCGGAGGTTCCACTTTGTTAAGTCCACTTTTTTTTTTTATTATTAATTTAGTCGCGGGCAGGTCTGGTCTCTTGAAGTCCGTGAAGTGTGGGTGGAAGCTGTTGTGGGGGCTGTGATCTCACAAAGGCAGCTTTTCCGCCAACCAATCCCCTCGCCGGCTGTTTGGATGGAAGCCCGGCCCCCTCCGATCGCCCTCCGCCTCCCTCTTTCTCTCTCTCTCTCCCTCCCTCTCTCTGGCATGTGTGTGTCATGCACATACACAATCGCACACACTCTCTTCATGCTCCGTCATAGCAGGAATTTTCCACTAAGCAGCAGGAGAACATTGCAGCCAGCTGTGCTGTCAATTGCAGCCCGCGCTCGGATACGAGGGGCCGTTTGCAGACGGCCTCGTTCGTCCAACCTGCCCCCCCCCCCCTTCACGTGCACACCTACTGTACGCTTTTCACTCTGACTTCCTGCCCGTGCACTAAAAAAAGAACTTTGCATGTATGTGTTGTTTACCAGGACAGTGGAGCAGAAGAATCCAACCAGTGAGGCCCAGGGGAGACCAGTGGCCTACTAATACCTCCCCCCCCTGTCTCCCCCCTTCTGTGGCTCCCTTCTTGAGAATCTCTCATGGATCCACTTTCTCCTTATTCTCTGTCTAATCCTCACAGCGTCTCCCTCCTCGCCTGCCTTATCAGCGCCCGCCTGCACAAATCATGCATGTTTACGTAGCATGTGCTGCGTATACATTAGAGGCCTGTTATGTAAGCCTGAGCCCACCCACTTCCCTTCCCTCTCCACCTCCCCCCTCTCCTCCATGCCCATACATTTCCCGGCTTCCTCTCGAATCAGGTCAGGTGAGGACTGCAGGCTGAGAGAATTGCCCTTAAACAGCCCCGTGACTGAAAACATATACATAATCTCGGAGGCCCCGGCAGCGCGAGGAGAGCAAAAGAAAAGCGAGTATTTGAGAAACATTTCTTCTAAACACTGGCTGGATTCCTGGAGACGTGCGTAAATGGACACACAGAGAAAACAAATAGATTCTTTATGGATCCTAAAAGGCCCAGATGGCGCGCTCGGCTTCACAAATCAAGCTTTCGTCGGCGCCGATTTCTCAGAGTCAAACAATAGTATGTGCCGGCTAATAATGAAGGCGCATTCCACCGAGGCGAGAAAACTCAACGTTTTTTTAATGCGTCGGTCAATTCTGAGCTCTCAAGTTAAGAGAAAACGTCCAAAATACGCATTTTAGTGTTTATTTTACTGCACTTTGTCTGTTTACGTCTGTAGGTTTCAGTTATAATACGTATCTCTGAAGGCTGTTTCCCTAGAATGTGTTTTTCTCAGACTCTGAGCCAGAAAATCTCCACTTTCGGTATCACTTACATGCAGCGAACTTTCCAGTTTAACTCCCATCTATATTCTGGAGGTTTTCACTGAAGGGTTTGTTCATATATCATTCATAGCCTGATTTATAGAACATTTTGCTCCTAAAAGCATGGCGAAAATTGATTTTTTCCCTGGCTGTTGACAGTAAGAAGAGACTAAATCCCCTCTGTTAAAACCTTTGACTCTTACATGTCAACAGATTTATGCAAATGTGTGCATGTTTAATGAGGTGATGGCTCATTTGCTCATTCTGAAAACTCACAATACAATAAAAATCATTGTTTTATTGTAAGCAATCACCTGGGGAAGCTTCATGCTAGTTAAAATCTTACCCTCTTCACCTGCAGCGTCTCCCTTTAAGAGAAATCCTAAAAGAATTTTGGTGAAAACCCTGCAGCCTCTCTGAAATTTACATGAGCAGATCGATATCTGCGAGTTAAATATGCGGCCTGGAGGTGATCGCCTCAGCGCAGAGCCAAGAAAATGGCATGGAAACAGCTGGTCTGGCTCTCTGAAGCACCTCTGGAGAGCACTAACCACATCTCGACGATTTATTCGCCCGCTCTGACAGCGGGACTCGGGGAGAGTCGATCTGCCGTTCTGTTGTTCAACGAGAAAAAAATGACGGCGCGTAACTCCCCCTGAAACCACAAACTGTCATCTTTACATTATAATCTGTGTACTGAACAAACACACAGAATGCGCTGGGTTTCCAACCGCCTTCGTACAGCACGTTTAAACTCAGAGGAAAGACTCCTGCAAACAGCCGAAAGCAACAAACCAAACCTCAGCTCATGGTGACGTTTTGTCAAAACTCTGATTGCAATAAGACATGAGCTGTTTACTCCGTCGTTGTTGCAGTAAAGTTTTATTTTATGGACATTTAGGTTCATGAGAAAGGTACGCAAACGGTATGTTTTGATGGTTTTTGGACAAATTTTGTGCTAAAATGTGAAAAAATCACTTCAAGTACAAAATCTCTTGTGTATCTTTATTTGTTTGTGCATCTGCAAACAGTTTAGACTAGTTTCATGTTAAAATTAATGCAGAAACTACTTAGTAGCTCCAACTTAGTGAGACAGACACTGATAGACTTTTATAGAAAAGTGAACAAGATGCTAATTCAGACATGAAGCTAACATGCTCAGATGTCATCACATTAATGCAAAGGAGGGCATGTCAGAAAGGAGCTGTAGTATTTATGCTAAGCTAAGCTAATTGCCTCTTTTTTCTAGTTAATAGCCAATGAAGTTGTTTTAAACCTGCATTCTCTCTCATCGCCAGCAGGGGGCGACTCTTATGGTTGCAAAAAGAAGTCTATGAGAAACTGAGTCGACTTCTAGGTTGATTTTCTAACTCGGTAAACATTTTTCTGATGGGTTTCTGGCCTCAACTGGTAGTTTTAAGTCTCCTTTAACACATTATGGTGTATATTTTATAAATGATGGCCCCACTTAGATGAAAATAAACACAGTCGGAAGCAACAAACCAAACCTCAGCTCATGGTGACGTTTTGTCAAAACTCTGATTGCAATAAGACATGAGCTGTTTACTCCGTCATTGTTGCAGTAAAGTTTTATTTTATGGACATTTAGGTTCATGAGAAAGGTACGCAAACGGTATGTTTTGATGGTTTTTGGACGAATTTTGTGCTAAAATGTGAAAAAATCACTTCAAGTACAAAATCTCTTGTGTATCTTTATTTTTTTGTGCATCTGCAGGCAGTTTAGAATAGTTTCATGTTAAAAGTAAACCAGAAACTACTTAGTAGCTCCAACTTAGTGAGACAGACAATAATAGACTTTTATAGAAAAGTGAGCAAGATGCTAATTCAGACATGAAGCTAACGTGCTCAGATGTCATCACATTAATGCAAAGGAGTGCATGTCAGAAAGGAGCTGTAGTGTTTATGCTAAGCTAAGCTAATTGCCTATTTTCTCTAGTTGTTAGCCAATGAAGTTGTTTTAAACCTGCATTCTCTCTCGTCACCAGCAGGGGGCGACTCTTGTGGTTGCAAAAAGAAGTCTATGAGACAATGAGTCAACTTCTAGGTTGATTTTCTACCTCAGTAAACATTTTTCTGATGAGTTTCTGGCCTCAACTGGTAGTTTTAAGTCTCCTTTAACACATTATGGTGTATATTTTATAAACTACGGCCCCACTTAGCTGAAAACAAACAATAAAGCGAGGTATGTTTTAGAGATTGTGAAGCTGCTACCGATAATTCTCAGAGGCCAAACTGCCAAACTTGAGGTTTCAAAACGTTACTCCACAAACCAAAGGGTGACGTCAGAAAGGCTACGTCCATCTTCCACACATAGTTTATGGTCTTGTTTCACATTTAAGTCACATACATGAGTGTTAAATTGAGTGTTTCTTCAATGCAGCAGCTTCGATATTATTGCACGTCCAACTTCGGGCCAATATTTTAGTGAAGTCTTCTCCTGTTCGAACATGACAGTGGCCTCCACACGAAGCCAGATCCATATTTCCTCACCTCGGCCTCATTCAACACCCCTGGGACGAATCAGAGCGGTGCACGAGCCAAGTCCGATCATCCAACATCCACGTCGGGTCTCGCTAACACTCTCGTGGCAGAATGGGAGCAAATCCCTGCAGCCTGGTTCCAGGAAACTCTTTTACAGGAGAGTGGATGCTGCGATAGCGGCAGATTAATGCCCCGTTCCTTTAGAATGAGATGTTCCGCAATCACATGTGGGATTAATGATCAGGTGTCCGCACACTTTTGGCATGCACGCTTTGAACTTTCCTGCAGTGCTTTCACAGTAAAGAAGCATTTTCCTTTACCCCAAAAGAGCTAAATAAATTCCAGATTGCATCTCTGAGCAGAAAAGGGGGAGTAAAAAAAAAAAACTTGGAAAAGATCATGTGGGATTTCTGAGGAAAGAGATCTCCTGGGATGGGAAGCCTCTCCACGAGAATCCATTACTGCCGGAGTCGACGTTACTGCGAGAGGACGGGGAAATGTAAAATGTATGCTTTAAAAGGGAATCTCAAGAAGAAGAAAAAAAAAGCCAAGTGAAGCACAAATAATGACAGAAGTTCATCCGCTGTAACATGGCAAGACGCGTCCCTAAATTTAGAATAGTTATGAAAAAGCAGGCCTCGGGATCGGGAGTGGGGCACCGGTGTGTGAAATAAGTGTATGTTTACGGGCGAGGGTTGGATTTAATAAGGAGATCAGAGGCATGGGGGCTCGTGAGGAGGCAGACAGAAGGGGAATATGTGGCGTAAACAGACAAGAGGACAGTGTGTGCATGTGAATCGGAGCCCATGTGACTGGGTCAAGGAGTTGCTGAGAGGTATATGGAGGGTTATCCGAGGACGAGGGGAGGAGAAGGATGTCTCCTGTGGGCTGCATACCATTGGTAGTCCCAGCATAAACACAGCGCCGCCTCGGCCGATACGTTACCCCAGCAATACATATAAAGTCATGCAACATGCAGCCCTGATTTACAGAGACTCCCTCGGTGGAAACACTTCCAAGAGATAAACCTGTTGGTGGGAGCTGAACCATGAATCACGTAGCCGTGCGCAGATAAAAACAGAGGGAAAGTTGTAGCAGGAACCTGAGCTAAGTGCTGGGGATTAAACGCGGTGATTCATCGCTGAGAAGTGGGCACAGGTGAAATCACAGTTTATGTGTTTTGAGTACGTTTTCTTCCTCGTGCCCAAAGAGTTTCTCATGACTCCTGCTCACAGTTTGATGTTTAATCTGTTGGCCAAGAGTGTAGACACACACTGTAAAAAATGGCAGCAAAGAGCCAAAAAAGAAATCTGGATTACTGTGGATTCAATAACTGTAAAAACTCTGAAGATAACAGCAAATATGTGTAAAATAAAGACATTTTTGCTGATTTAAATACAATAAAAACAGTAATTTTACAGTCAAAGAATGAATTAGTATGTTTAAAAATACAGATTTGTTTTAATGTGGACATTTTTGTATTTTGTTGGGTCTTTTTTTTACTGTAAATATGCAAAATAATACTTTTTTTCTGTGATTTTACAACAAAACTGAAAAAATCTGCAACCTAACTCTTAAAGAAATATTTACTATTCTACAGTCCTTAATACATGGAATTTTTCTTTTTATATTAATGGCACGTATGTGTAATATATATATATTTTGTTGCTAATTTAAATACAGTAAAAATAGTATAATTTTGCAGTCAGACATTGTAAAAGCATTAATTACCATTTTCAAAAATAAATACTTTTGATTTAAACTTGGTTTCTTTCTTTTTTTACAATTAAAATGTAAATTATTACTTTTTCTGTGTTTTTTTCTAGATTAATTTAACAAAACAGGGAAAATTTGTGAACTAACATTTATTTTCAATTTTTCAGTCATTAATATACATATGTTTTGTTATAAATAAGGGAAATTATATTAAAATTATGCTCTATTTTGCTTTATTTTAGGTAAAAATAGTGTCATTTTAGGGTGAAAATTGTCACAGCTATGGCTTGTTTTTTTTTACAGTCAACATGTAAATTTTAATCGATATTATCTGTAATTAAACAAAACGTGGAAAATCTGTAAAATAAAAGAAAATTGTTGAAAAAAATTACAGTTAAAAAAAAGGAAAAAAGTCCTTTTTCTTCAACAAAGATTTGTGTGACATAAGATACTAAAGTCCAGGGTTTCATAAATTAACATTTTTATATGTATTTCAATAAGTTACCTCCCCAAACAAAAGACATAAATGTGGACAGAGGAGAAAATCATGTCTTTATATATGTTAAACCCTGAATTTTGTGTTTTCCCTTATAATGATAAAGAAACGTCCACAGTGTTGTAAATTTATGCAGAAAATGCCCAGTTTGGTGCACGTCCAGATTTGCCTGATGAATTTTGACGCCAAAACTCTGTAAATAAATATATTTTTTGTAATTTATGACAGTGTGGGGAGGTCTGCTTGAAACTTTTGGACATGTATTCATCTCAAGCAGTTCCTTTGTCTTGAGTCGCCGCATCAAAAATCCCCACGGTACATAAATTTAAGTGTTAACACGCATATTTTCACGGGGAGGACTCCTGCTCAGTGTTTAAATTAAATCCACACCCAACATTACGCACGTATGATTGCCGAACACCTCCCTCCTAATCCGTGGAATTTAATTTTCTGTCATAACGGCCTCGGGTCTTCTGGGAAGAACCTGGCTGCTGGAAATTGCCCCCCACACGAACACAATTCATGCAAATGCGTTGGACGCGGTTCAGGTCAGGGCTGTCGGCCAGTTGTGCATGAGATTATTGGCACCAGAATGTGGCCATATATTTAAAAGCGCTCTGATTGTCTAAAGCATCTCCGTGTGCTGCGGGATTAAAGCCTCCCATGATTTAAACCAGCCCATTAAAGTAAAGACCACCGTACACCTGCTCATGATACAGTGTGGTTCACTTGGCGAGCAGAGTGGAATGAGCAGCGTGCTTATCTAAAGTACCCTAAACCCACCGGCTAATAAATTCTTCATTGCACTGTGACATTTGTTTAGGCAACAAGGCTACACAAGACATAATTCAGTCCTTGCAATGCATCCCAAGGGCCGGAGCTACATCTGTACTGTGGACAGAACATAAAACATTAACTCTAAAATGAGCTAACGCGAGCCACAAAAAATAACGTTTAAAGCGTTTTGCCTCATTGAACTCGACGCATTCAGTTCAATAAAACAGAGCGGCGAGCTTGAAGCAAAGTTTGCCGGTCGTGTGAGTTCATGACCTGATGGCCGAGCCTACTATAAACAACTTAAATGTCAAATAATTCAGAATTGTATCATCTGTCGAGAGTGTGTTTTCTCTTATGGGCAATAAAAAATGAAAACTTTAGGGAGGCTATATTACAAATACAATAAAGTGGAAACTCAATACAACAATAGTGAATACGCCTGTGGTTGATGAAACTAAACTGAGTCCACCTGTGATTTCCAGTCAGCCATATTGAAAAACATGGTTATAGAATGACACAAGAACATTCTCAGTTTCCAACAATGTCTGCGTCGTGGCTCCAGATGGAAAAGAACTGAAAAATCTGATTGTGATGCTTCACAAAGATGGGAAACTGGTACGGGAAGATCAGCGACCAACTAATCAGGAGGTGAAGAACGAGTCGTGGTACCACTAATCAGAGCTTCAGTTGTCTTCCTAGTGAAACGCTGCCACAGACAGTTCACTACTTGCACAATCTAGCTCTGAAAAACAGGAAAGCTTTCAGACTTGGTACAGGGGTTATCAGCGGAAATTAGAGCTTCTGTGACAGCTCAGGCAGTAACAAGGACCTGGCATAGCGTCCACATGTGTGGATGACGTCCAAGGAAAACAAAAACTCCTGCTCGCTGTACAGCACGAAACCATGAGATTAAACTTTGGTAAAAGACACGAAAAGAAACACCGAGAGCACGTTCTTTGGTCAAATGGGACCAAAATAAATTTGTTTGGTGAAGCATATTTGGTGTGAACTTGGCCAGGACCACCACAGTGAACGCATAGTCCTCACAGTGAAGAACGGAGGTGATGATATGGGGTTAAGTGAGTGCAAAGGGGCTGCACGGTGGCTAGGTGGTTAGCAGCGTCGCCTCACATCTAGAAGATCCTGGTTCGTGTCCCGGTTAGGACGCCTGGGATCTTTCTGTGTGGAGTTTGCATGTTCTCACCGAGTTCTCCAGCTTCCTCCCACAGTCCAAAAACACGCTGAGGTTAGTTGATGATTCTAAATTGTCCGTAGGTGTGAATGAGAGTGTGCTTGGTTGTCTGTCTCTATGAGTAGCCCTGTGATGGACTGACCACTTGTCCAGGTGAACCCTGCCTTCACCTGAGTTGGGTGGGATAGGCTCCAGAGGATTAATGGATGGATGGATGGAAGAGTGCGAAGGTTGTTGGGTAGATGACATTTATAGATTGCACCGTGAATGCCTGTCAATAAACCAAAATACCACCTGACAAGATGACCTCCAGTCTATGGGAGTCTCTTGATGATGTCCAAGAAAGAAGAAAACACCTTCATACTTGCTGTTCAGCACAAAACTTCCAAATGAAACCTTGTTGAAAGACATGAAAAGAAGCCTAATGAATGTTTCTTTGATCAGATAAGTCTATCCAACTCAGATGCAGTCCAGCATGTTTGATGTGAACCTAGCCAGGACTACCACAGTGAATGCACAGTCCTGACAGTGAAGCACGGTGATGATATGGGGCTGCATGAGTGCAAAAGGTGTTTATTTATTGATCTGCACCACAAATGCCTGAGGATATACCAAAATACTGGCTGACTGCATGATTCCCAGTCTGCAGAAGCTTGGCAGAAAAGAAATATTCCAGCATGATAACCATCTGGAGCGCACTGCCAAAACCACACAAGAGTTCATAAAAGTAGAAAAAGGTGAAAACTGTGACCTGGGCAAGTATGTTACCTGGCTTACATCCAGTAGAACATCTTTGGGTTATTTTAAATAGAAAGGTAGAACACAAACCCTCCAGCAAAGAGCAGCTGGGAAAAAATAGTGTTTGAAGAACGGCAGAACATCTCTACAGAAATTCGGTATCCTCAATAAAGGTGGACATATGAAGTACTGAAAAAATAAAAGATTTTAGTAATACTAATACTAATATAAGTACTCTAAGGTGATGCCACTTTAATTATCTGATATTAAAGTGATATTTCTTACTTCTGTTGACTATGTAGCCTCAAAAGAAGATATTTTTTGCAACTGTGGGCCTTAAAGTCTTACTGCAGTTCCTCAAACAAGGATCAGGTGACCTAATAAGTAGAAAAACATGTGGGCTGAAAATCTTCCAGAACTTTTGATTTGATAGATCACTTTTATAACATGAACTATTTTCACAGTCTGCTGCCAAAACCCAAAAAGACAAATTGATATGTCCCAGTAACCCACGTGGAGACACACACTGTGGTTTAAATTTTTAATTTTTATCGTCAGGAGCCTTATCGCCATCGTGTGGGGGGGAAGAAGAAAAACAGGCATAACGTGCCGCTGCGTCGTTACGTAGGCACACGGAAGCGGAAATTGCCCACATCCAATATGTCCGCCAGCGTTTACGTTCCCTGAACAAAAACACGACTCGTGGACCATGGCAGACGGCGGAGTGGACGAGCTTTCGCAGCTTGAATATTTGTCTTTGGTGTCTAAAGTCTGTACGGAGCTGGACAACCATCTGGGAATAAGTGACAAAGATTTAGGTGAGTATTTCGGGCAGTAGAATAGTCAACGAACACCAACTAGCTAGCTCGTGCTAACTAGCTAGCTGTTGTTAGCCACCTACTCGAAGTACTTTTGGACTTGTTACGGTTAAAAAAAGGTAAAGTTAGCTAGATTAATAGGCGTTATATGACATTTTACCGTTATTAATATTGTGGTTTTGTGTGTTTTTTTTAAAGCTGCAGTGTGAGTTTCGATCAACGTTTACAAGTGCGAGTTTAAACAAACGTCCACTTCGATGTTAATTTCTTGTTTTGTTGTTTCGCAGCTGAATTTGTCATCAGCCTCGCCGAAAAACAGCCGAGCTTCGATGGATTCAAAGCTCTCTTGCTCCAAAACGGAGCCGAATTTACTGTAAGTTCATCCCCAGTAGCCACTCGTTATGCTGGCCGCTAACTAGCTTAACTTGGTATCTAACTTTTTCCCTTCGTTTGCTGTGTTTATTTGTAGGATTCTCTCATCAGTAACTTGCTCAGGCTCATCCAGACTATGCGACCTCCATCCAAGGCATCTACAAGTAAAGGTAAGGTGATGCTACCACTTAGCTACCTGCTCAGCTTTCTAGGTAATTTGTGGATATAATGTAATGCAGGCATTTTTTTCTCCTGCTACACTTTTACTCTCTGTGTGATTCCTTTTAATTGCATTATAAAGTCCTCCACCTCTATGGAAACAGAACAAACATGACTAGATTGAGGCTGAACTCAGAAATGTTTGTGCATTATAATACCAAGAAAAAGAAGTTGAATTTCTTTGATCATTTAAATTCCTATGATCATAAACACTTGGAGTCCCCATGTGCAATAATTGTCCAAGTGCCACATGTGTTGCCAATACTGCTGTAAACAATGGTGGCTTTACATGATTTAGTTACTTATATTTTAATTTTGTGTCCAGACTTGTCTCCTCTCTGCTCGGTTTTAACACAGCCTATAAGTCAGTTAACTTTTGGTCTCATCTGAGTCTCAAATGGCTTCGTAGTTGTGCCAAGGAGCCCGGAAGTGTTTTTGTTTTTATGGGATCTGATGCAAACAGTTTGTCATGAGCAACTTGTTAAATAAGATATGTAGAGTAAAATCATTTTAATAAGATATAATGATCTTAAGATTAGATTAGGTTAAAGTTTTTGGCAAAATGTCACACCACAGATGAGAAATAAAGGGAGCCTTAAAAGTCTGACATTCTTTTCTGTTTTTACTGTTTCTGTCTCTGAAAAATGGAGCGTTTTTTCAACGATAACATGCCTTTTAAACCCTCTGGTGGGTTTTAGGATTTAGAGGGTGAAGTTACTCAGGCAAATTTGTGTTATATATAATCTTGTGGGGTCTTAATTGTTATATACAAACTTGTTATGCAAATTTAAAGCTATAATCTTGTTTGTCTATTGGAAAGCAGTTTGTCTCATGTTTTAATTGTGCTATATAAGTAAGGGAGTCTGCTTCATTTCATTTCAGGCGTTTTGGGCGACAGCTGTATTAAATGCCAGCTACTGCTCCCAAAAACAAGTTTCTGTGCTCCTATTTTTGGATTAATTAAAATGTAATGTAATGAATTTGTCTCCTTTCAGCCCCTGAGCTGAAGCCGAAGTCAGAAAAGGACAAGCTGAAAGAGATGTTTCCTGCTCTGTGTCGACCAAATGACCCAGCTCCAAAGGTACGTGGCTTTAACACATTATTCTTTAGTGGTATCTGTTTGACTTAAATGCTGCTGCTGTTATCATTGCTGCAAGTCCGGATCTTTACACATGCACTAATAGCTGCAATCAAGCTTTTTGTGATAATATCGAAAGGACAGAATTAAATCTGAAAACAGGCACTTAGATCCCTCTGCAGCAGACTTGTGATGCAGTATAATAATTTTGGGCCACTGCAAATTGCACTTCATCAAACTGCCGCCATACATAAGCGGAGGAGAGTTTGTGTAATTCTTTGTGATTGATCCCATCCGTTAAAACACCCTCCTATAATATATGATAATTAATGCATTTTAAGTGCACCTTCTTTCAAAGTGAGCCTCAGGGCTGCTGCATGCTCATTTGCACTTCTACACCTTTACCTCTCTTGTGACTCATGTTTTCAGGTGAACTGTGTCCTGGAAATGAAAGCCATAAGACTAATACATACAAATTACAGCAGTCCTTGTTTGTAAAACTCACTATCTCATATCTGTTTTGTTGCCTAATTATCAATCAGGTCCCTCCACCGGCTACCTGCTCATTTTAGAATTGATTTTAAGACTTTATTGATCACCTTTAAAAACTCGTTAGGGTCCAAGCTGTATATCAGAAATACTGACTGCATCTCAAGTAGAGATCAGGCTCGCAGAATCAGTGTCTTATTTTAAATCTCTTAATAAAATTCATTTTATTTTATGTAGCTTTAACACAGTGAGTCTTTTATTTTCTTTAACTTTTTTTTGATCCCACCCTTGTTTTTGGATTTTACTCTCAGTTTTCTTTTATAATATTTAATAATTTTCTTTTGCCCCTTGTCTTCATACCTTTATTTTTTCTTTCCGTTAATGTCCTATGGCGTTTTTGGTGCTTTTAGTATTTTATTAGGATTAATTTATCTATATTGAAATCCTGTATTTTGCATCTTTTACTGTGTTTACGTATATGACTCTATTTTATTGCTTCTCCAGTGTTTCTTTTCTTTCTGTTCGACCTGAGTAGCTTTCTGTTGTGACGTTGTCTTGCTGAGACTTTCTCGTCTTCTTCTATTATTATTATTTTTCTTTTATATATCAAAAATGAATATTATGGTAAAACTAAACTACAATGTTGCTCCGGGGTCGCTGACTATGCAGCTGTCTTTTTGTTATACTGAATTTTACAGAAGCTGCTGGATGAAGATGACGTGAAAGTCGCAGCTGATGCCATGAAGGAGCTGGAAATGTTTATGCCCAGCGTCAGTGGGACGGACTCCAAAGGCAGCAGGAGCAAGTAAGATAGACACTTCTGTCCTCCTGAAAAGGAAGTTTGATGCTTTGGTAAACATATGAATCAAAAATACAACAACCACAAGACTTCCATGGGGGTGAGGTGAATTTAAGTTGTTGTGACAGTTGGTCGTGATGTTTACTTTTGCGTTCTGTCGTCGCTCATTCTCACAGGACAGAAAAAAGCAGGCGCCACAGCCGAAGTCGCAGCCGAAGCAGAGACAGAGACAGACACCGAGACAGGGATCGAAAGAGGCGGCATCGTTCTCGGTCGCGGTCCAGATCCAGATCCCGCTCCAGAGACCGGGACCGGCACAGAGAGCGAGACAGAGATCGCGATCGCGGCAAGAGACGAGACAAGTCTTCCCGCTGGTCCGATCGCTCGCCGAGTCCCAGAAAAGACCAAGACAGAGACTCGGACCGCTGGAAGGACAAACATGTGGACCGGCCTCCACCAGAGGAGCCTTCTGTCGGCGACATCTACAACGGAAAAGTCACCAGCATCATGCAGTTCGGATGCTTCGTTCAGCTGGAGGGACTGAGGTCAGTACTAAGTCACTAGTGTACTAAACATGACAGCATCACTTCAGGGTGACCTACTAATGAAATGTATGTAATGTCAGTTTTTAATGTGCTCTTGCTGCAAGGTTTATATTATATATTTTTACTGCATATTTTAACGTAGTTTTCACATTAGATTGTTATTACTAGGTTTATTTTCTTGCTAATTTTGCCTTTTTTTCAACAATATATTCATTTAGTTCAACAAACAACTAACCTATACATACAGAAAAACTTCCAGACTTATTCTTTACAAAGTCTGCAAGGTTAAACAACAGACAGTTATTCTTATGCATGGTTTTCTTACAGGTACATAGTTCGTAAAGGCTCCTCAAACTTCCTCATATTATTTTACATTTCGGTATGCAAGTTGTTTTTTCTAGCGGAAGGTTTGGAATCATTAGTCCGACCCAGTGTTTAGTAGCTGGTCTGTGAGTGTTTTCCCAGAACAGAGGTATTTTAAAAAGCTGAGGTTCATCAATATTTGTTAATTTTTATTATAATTAAGCTCTTTTCGATACAGATCGAGTAGAAATAACTTGCACTGAAATTACGTTCGACATGATCTTCTCACATGTAACTCTAACCTCCTCCTAAAATAGTGTTCCGTTAACTTCTGTGCATTTAGTGTAAATGATAAGTTTCTGTTAAATTGATGAATTGTTTGCATAATCTGGCCTTTTTAATATTAATCTGCGTTCTTGTCCAAGTTTCTGACTTGTGTTCCTACATGTTTTGTTTACTTCTCAACTTGCCTATATTGTGGATGAGGCCTCCATCCCGTAATGTGTCCCAAGTTTAAGAATATTTACATTTTTCACCTCAAAATCAACAGAATATGTAATTTCAACAGAGTGGCTGAACTTTTGCCTGCAGCTATAAGCCAGCAGGGTGTATCACTTCTTCCACCCTGGCTGTTATTTAATTCACAAACTCAACCATGATGCATTTCTTTATTTTCAGGAAACGTTGGGAGGGTTTGGTCCACATTTCTGAGCTGCGCAGGGAGGGTCGTGTGGCAAACGTGGCTGATGTTGTCAGCAAAGGACAAAGAGTCAAAGTCAAGGTTCTGTCATTCACCGGCTCCAAGACAAGCCTCAGTATGAAGGTAAGTAAACGGGCAACAGCGTTTTGTAAATGAATTGAAGTTTGACTGTGTGGAGAGAGGTCATACAGAAGGTTTCAGATGTCTTAGTTTGATCCAGTCTGAGAAATCAGGATCTTGAAAGCAGCATTGGTGCCAAATTTAATATTAGAGTCTTGAATTGCTATGATATATCAGAGGTATTTGTAAATTCTGCATTACCACTGGATCTCACCTCAGGGCAAAGTGTTATGGACTGACTTATTCCTCTTTCAGGATGTGGACCAGGAGACGGGAGAAGACATGAACCCCAACAGGAGGAGGAACGTGGGACCAGACGGAGGAGAAGAAATCTCCATGAGGAACCCCGACCGGCCGAGCAACCTGAACCTGGGTCACGCCCCCGAGCTGGAGCAGGACGACACCCTGGAGCGCAAGAGGCTCACCAAGATCTCCGACCCAGAGAAGTGGGAGATCAAACAGGTGGGAACACATTTACGAGTTGCAGAAGCTCTCTTTGAGTTACTTTGAAGGGTTATTCTAACACAGTCTTGCTGTTCGTCTTCTCTCAGATGATCGCTGCCAATGTGCTCTCCAAAGAAGAATTCCCTGATTTTGATGATGAGACAGGGATCCTTCCTAAAGTTGATGATGAAGAAGGTAGGAAAGTGTTTTATCCTCCCATCAGGCTGCTAGTTTGATAACAGAATGCTGTATGATAGTAAAAGACTTGCTTTTACTTTGAAAATTGATGTTAAGCAGTTGTTTTTTATGTTTGAACCAAAGTTGTTTAAACGGATTATTATTGTCAGTGTTTGATTTGACACCTTCTTGAAAATTAGGAAGCTACTAGTAATTTAATAAGTAACTAACTAAGAAAAGCAATATTGTACAGTTTTTGTAGTTGTTCGAGTGGACTGCTCACTAGTAGAGCAAACGTTAATCGATCAGGAGAGTCTTAACTGACTAACTTTGCTTGTTTGGTTTGGAAAAAATGACTCAAAGCCCGTAGAAGTCACTCGGTAACAGCCAGACGTTATCCTTATCCTTTACACTTTGGTCCCTGCGGTTGTCAGTAATAGAAATACTGCCAAGTAGGTATTTGTATACTGAGAGTTTTGACGTATGATGGTAAGACATGGACAAGTACAGACATTTTAATGAAGGATAAAAGATTGAAAAATAAACCGAAAGTGTTCCAAGTTAAACTAAAAGCAGGTGTAGCAAACCCAAGGTATTGCAATAGTATGAGAAATATTTTCAATGTGCAGGAATTTCCTTTTATTTTTCACTATTAGGCAGTACTTACATATGTCTGGCAGGAAATCTTAAGCATGGGGTCGTAGAGTAAAGGACAACGGCAAGAAGGTGACATGCAAACTCCAGATAAGTTGTTTTGCTGGTGAGAAAACGGCTAATGCCGAACGAGGGCTGCAAAATTACACGAAAACTAATCGCAATCGTGATTTTGGATCCCCACAGTTAAATGAACATGATTGCCTGTGGTGTTGACATTTAAAATTTGCTCCGTTCCTAGAAAATGTAGATAAGATCGCTCTGTTTCAGTTTGGGTAAATCTGACACTGGAACGCCTTGTTTCACTCCTCTCAAAATAGTTTTTGGTCACTCTGAGTGAACTGAAGCCACTGAGAGGCTTTCAAAGTAGCCTGCAAAGGAGGCATTTAGGGAATGACAGTAAATTGTAGCGTCTATCTGTAAATATCACCTATAAGTCCAAAATATTCTGCCTCTTTGGTGGTTTTTCTGACACAATCGGAACTAGAAAAGCCCTCAGAGAGCCCATACCTCCGCCAAGCAGCTTCAGTCCACCCCCAACACAATCTCCCAATTCACATATTTTATATGGAACGTTACAGATACAAATGTAATTACAGACAGTTCAAATGTCCTACCGACAATGCGGCCTTCACCCCATCCGACCTAATGAACAGGTGCGGCCTCTAGCGCGGCAGCTCCTAACAGCCTCCCAGCTTCTTAGACAACCGGAGATAAGAATGCCGGCCCAACCGTGCGTATGTCGCTCAGGAAGGAAAGAGAACTCTGTCACTGTCGCTGTCTGTCGCGTGGAGACCCAAAATGTCATGTGGTCAGAGGGGGTTACCCCAAAAACAAGAGTGCCCTCTGGTGGCTTTTAGAGTAAATCGCATTTAATCATCCACCCGGTTACACTTAGATTAAAAAAATCCTGGATCCAGACGGTGATCCAGATCAGTCCCAAAATGTCATCATTTGTTCTTTGTCCCATTTCACACATTTCCTGAAAATTTCATCCAAATCTGTCCTTGAGTTTTCAAGTTATTTTGCACACAAACAAGCAAACAAACACCGGCCATCACATAACCTCCTTGGTGGAGGTAATCATTATCCTTGTTCTTACATCGGTATGGCTCGCTTTCTGTAGTTAAAAGGCTCATTTTTACCTACAGTTGTGTATAGCCTCAACTCAAGCCATTTCCTGATGTCCTTCCAAAAAATGTGTATATCCAAGTAATTAGATTATTATCATAAATGTGCAACAAAACGATTGTGTTTATTTCAAACAGATGAAGACTTGGAGATCGAGCTGGTAGAAGAAGAACCACCGTTTCTGAGAGGACACACCAAACAAAGCATGGACATGAGCCCTGTCAAGATTGTCAAGGTAAAGAGTAATTCAGTGTATTTTGTTCTGGTTCAGTAAATGGAAAACAGACTATGGATGTGTATATTTTTCAGGTAATTTGAGAAAACTTGGGATTGTATTACATTTAAAGACTATACTCTGAAGTATTCCACTGGAGTGCAGAGTACCAGTGTAACACCATCTACAGTGTTGCTTTAGGTGCTGATCTTCTAATTAGACCACAGTGGTATGCAGTTTAATTTGGATTCCAGCCTTAATGAGCATTTCACTTCCCCGTTCCCTCCACAGAATCCAGATGGCTCGCTGTCCCAGGCCGCCATGATGCAGAGCGCCTTGGCGAAGGAGAGACGAGAGCTGAAGCAGGCGGCACGTGAGGCGGAGATGGACTCCATCCCCATGGGCCTGAACAAACACTGGGTCGACCCGCTGCCAGACGGTAAGAAATCTATCATATAAGCTCATTAAGTAACTCCTGAGATGCAGATGTTGACGCTGAAGACGTCACATCAGTGTGTAAAAACATCTGCCAGCTGGAAATTAGCGTGTTGATTATCTTGAACTTGTTTTTCTTGCTCTCGGCTGTTGAGCTTTAAATATCAGAATTAATTTTGCTGTGCGGTGCTTTATCAAAACCACAGCCCAGTTTGAGGCAGACTTCCTCCATGCTGGCAGACAGCACCCCTCAGGCTCTCACAGTCCTGGTGATGGTTATCTGGCTTCCTGCAGCCCCCATCTGGCCGGATGGAAAAGTCTTTCCATGGTTCAGTGTGCCTCCTTGGCCCCGAGGTGGTCTAGACAGTTTCCATGGGTGGGCATTATGCTGCCGTAACCCTGCAGAGCTGGCTGTGACGTCGCAGTTTATGTGATGAGGTTTTAGATGAGGCATTTTTTTCTCTTCATTATTAAACTCTCTTCCACTCCTCTGTTGCAGCCGACGGGAGGCAGATTGCCGCCAACATGAGGGGCATTGGCATGATGCCTAATGACATCCCGGAGTGGAAGAAGCATGCTTTTGGAGGGAACAAGGCCTCGTATGGAAAGAAGACGCAGCTCTCCATCCTGGAGCAGAGGGAGAGTCTGCCCATCTACAAGCTGAAGGAGCAGCTCATCCAGGTTCATTTCACTTTAAATATAATAACAATTTCTGTTACCCCTTTTCCACCAAGAAGAACCAGGTGCTAGTTCTGGTGCTTAGTCGGTTCAGATCTGGTTCCTCCTAAGAACCTGTTTGCTTTTCCATCGGCAAGGAGTCAAGTTGGAGCCATTATGTCACGTAAAGCAACTACGCTTGCATCCATAACGTAGCAGTTAAACAGACGCAATAAGTTAAAGATTACATCTAGGTTTATCTCTATAGATGGTCTTAAGGTCGCCTGTTGCCCCAGCAAATCCGCGATCGCGCTACTGGTGGGAAGCAATTGTACTGGATTTCAGTGCGCAACACCAGCTAAGCACCAGTTTCTAGCACCTGGAGTCGGTGCTTAGGTGGTGGAAACACAAAGAACTGGTGCTAAGTCAGGCTCTGGAACCAGCTCTGTGGAAGAGGGGTGTTATAGTGATGCTACACTACCAGAAATATGGTTGTTGGTGCCAAAACCACATAATTTTCACAATGTTCAATAACAGATTTGATTCCAAATAATAAATGAATCAACATTGTACTTTGACAGGTTAAACAATAATGATGGTAATGGTAAAAGTTGCACCAAGTTCATGTTATGAGCTGGAAATAAAAGAACCGCTACAACACTGGGCTCAGGCTATGTGGGGTTTAAATAAGACCCTTTCCGAACCAAACTCCAATTCTGAAAGTGGCGGCGGTGCAACGACGAGCTGTTCGTCAACTGCAGTAAAACATCAGAAGAAGTTAGGAGCTGGCGTGTCGTTGCCCCTTTTAGACGCCGTGGAGCTTTGCTGCAATAATAATACAGATAAAAGCAGAACGAGGTGCATAAAACCAACGGGTACTTTCAGCTCTAGCAGAAATGCTGCAGCAGTGTACAGTATAAGAAACCTTTAAACCTTTAAATGGAGAGGAGGTGGAGAGGGTCAGAAACATCCAGTTCCTGGGTCTCCACATCACCAGTGATCTCACATGGACTGGCAACACCTCCCACCTGGTGAAGAAGGCCCAGCAGAGACTTTTCTTTCTGCAGAGGCTGAGAAAGGCCAAACTCCCCTCACAGCTTCTCATCAGCTTCTACAGGAGTGCGATTGAGAGCATTCGGTCTGGTTTTCCAGCTGCACTGCTGAAAACAGAAGGGACTTGGCCCGTGTGGTAAAGACCGCACAGTGGATTGTGGGTGCTCAGCTTCCCAGCCTGGAAGCCTGGCCTCCGTCTATGTTAGCCGGCTGAAGAAAGAGGCCAGCAGCATCGCCAGAGACCCCACCCATCCAGGACACAGACTGTTTGTCCCCCTTCCATCAGGGAAAAGATTCAGGACATTAGAATCAAGAACCAGCAGAGCGAAACAGCTTCTTCCCCAGAGCTGTTGCCGCCATCACACCCCCCACCCATTGCCCCATCACCCAGACATCCCCAGCTTGATAGGACAGTTCAGCTGAACATGCACACCATCCCCTCCACCTCCTCCACCTCCAGACTCATCTGTGCAATAAGAACTTTACCTGAATACTGCACTCCCACTATTTGCACTATTTTATATGATCAGTCCTGCACTACTTGAACACTTTGTCATATGTATATAATACTTTGTTTGAATTATTTTTTATTTTTAAGAGTATTTTTAATTATCTTTTTATCTATTTTTATTATTCTTTGCATAGCTGCTAACTGTCGTGTTCTTCCGTACAAATTTCATTGTACTTCTGCACAATGACAGTAAAGTCTCTTTATCTTATCTTTATCTTTAAAGCAGCCGTCTGCAATCTTTATTGCAGCACGGACTGGTTTCAAGCACAACAGTTTTCTACGGGCCGGTCACCGCGCTCGAATAACGAATAATAATCTTTTTTTTTTTATTACAAAAAAGTGCCCTAAGTGAATTAAATTACTTTTTATTGCTAAATATATATTTAATTTTTCGAGTCTCTCCGTCTTTTCTAAGAAGCTCTCCAGAGATGTTTGTTTTATAGTAATTTCTGCAGTTTTTCAAAATAAAACACCCTGCAGACTCTGCCGGAAATAAAATATTTTCATTTAGTTCTGTGTACAGATGTAGATTTTTATCTTTGAGTTGCTGAGATACATTTGAAGTGCTTCATCTGACCATCTGTCTCAAACTATGAATGTCTTCATGCCCAATTTTAAGTTGCACTTCACCAGTTACTGCGTTTGCTGCCATCATTCTAATATTATTGTCCAGCATCTCCAGAACCTGCAGCGTCTCATTCGCTTCCAGTGCTGAAGAAAAACAAGCCCCATTATGTCTTCAGAGTTTTGACATCAACTTGTTCCTCAAGTATCTGCTCTCCCCTTTTTCCAGCTGACTCTAATGAGCTTGTTTTGGAAATGTGATTATCCCCTAACAAGCAGATGTTAATGTTTAAGCTCATTTACGCTTTTTTATTTTTAAGATGCATCGAACAGAAACATCTGCCAAACGTAAATTAGCAGCCTCGTTCTTCGTTTTAGTTTCCTTTTTTAATTCTCTCTTCTGGCGCTGATGAAGTGTGATATCAAAACACTCCCTACAGAAACGTCTGGAGGAGAAATGCCACGATGCAGCTGGTGGACGTGTGATTTTTAACCCATTTCAGATTTGTTCCTGTCCGCATGAGAGATAAAACGTGTCGCATTTGCTGTCTCCGTGCCACAGGCTGTTCACGACAACCAGATCCTGATCGTCATCGGAGAAACCGGTTCCGGCAAAACCACGCAGATCACCCAGTACCTGGCCGAGGCGGGTTACACCACCAGGGGGAAGATCGGCTGTACGCAGCCCCGTCGTGTTGCCGCCATGTCGGTGGCGAAGAGAGTGTCTGAGGAGTACGGTTGTTGTCTGGGGCAGGAGGTGAGAGATCGTAAATACACCCCACATCCTTAATGAAGACATGTATTTAAATAAAGTATGTTACAGTAGAGCCCACTTAATATCATACCGCTTATTGGAATAGCCCGCATATAGTCATAGAATTTTGAAATCCAAAACCATTTCTTATGTAATTATAGTAAATATGCCCGTTTATAGTCATAGGATGTTGTCATAAGCCCGGGTATAGTCATAGGCAAATGCACAAAATTTGGTCCCAGGAATAGACAATATCATACCCAGTCACGGTATAGCAAGCAATCGATTAATTATCACACATTATTTTGTAATAAATATAGTATTAAACACTTGTTTTCTTTTTTCAAGCAACTTTAATGTAGTTCTATGCCCATTCAAATGAACAAATTGATGACTGAAACAAGTCTCATAGGCCTATAGATCAACACAAATGCTATAGTTGCTCTGATATCGCCGCCATTTTGAAGCCCGCATATAAGAATAGCCCGGATATAGTCATAGTTTTGCTTTGCACGAAGGGTATGATAATAACAGGGCTCTACTGTATTACCTATTAATCGACTGATATGGGTTTCCCAGAGCCGATACCGATAGAAAGGCTGGTGACCGATATTTGGGGCCGATATACATTAAATGTAATGTTTAACCCGCATGTTATAGCGGACAACCTGTCATTCATAACCAGGCTTCTTCATTAATAAGTGACTATAACTGAAAATGTAAAATAGAAATAGAAGAGATTTAATTATCTCCTCCGTTTATGTGAGACCGACTGAGATTGATCAGCTTGTCTCCTACATTTGTGTCTTCTCTATTTTCTTAATATTTCTCTGTTCTATCACTTATATTGCCCACTAAGTTTCACATCTTAAAGTTTTATTATTTATTGTTTTCCGGACTCTGTTATGAGGTAATCAGTGGCTGCTTCCTAACTTAGCCGCTAGCCGTTAGCATAGCAATTATTGTTATCAGGACTCTGTTATGAGGTAATCAGTGGCTGCTTCCTAACTTAGCCGCTAGCCGTTAGCATAGCAATTATTGTTATCAGGACTCTGTTATGAGGTAATCAGTGGCTGCCTCCTATCTTAGCCGCTAGCTGTTAGCATAGCCTTAGTCATTGGAGAAGCAGTAAACTTCCTGGTTTGCGTTTCTTTTTCGGCTTTTGCAGGTTGTTTCTTTGCTAGAGAGACGTTTTTCATACCACAGGATGACTACAGACGGACGGGCAACTGCATCAGGCCTGAAGTAGTGCGTTTAATTTAGCGATAATGGGTTAATTAGAATAGCAATAATTGGAAAAATGGCAAATATCAGCCCCAATAATTGATCAGGCCGGTAATCGGTCTGTTCCTAGATAGCAGGGAGCCTGTCATTCATAACTCGGCTTCTTCATTATAAGGGTGACTATAACTGAAAATGTAAAGTAGAAATCGGGGTGATTACATTCGGACGCGCTCTACTATTTACCTAGAATCGACTTAGATTAATCAGTTCGTCTCCTGCAGTTACATGTTCTCTATTTTATCACTTTTATGACCCACTATGGTTCATATCTTAAAGTTTAGTTAATTATTATTTTCCAGGCTCTGTTTCAGGGCAATCTGTGGCTGCCTTCTAACTTAGCCGCTAGCTGTTAGCATAGCATTAGCCACTGTGAGTAATTTCCTGGTTTGTGTTTCTTGTTCAGTTTTTGCTGCTTGAGAGACATTTCTGAGACCACAGAGTGACGACGGACTGCATCAGACCTGTAGTAGCGCGTTTAATTTAGCAACAATCCGTCAATAATTTACAGATGCGATGATCTGTAAAATACCAAATATCGGCCACGATAATCGGCCAGGTCGATAATCGGTCCATCCCTGTTATTACCACAGAGCAGCTTTGTTACATCTCTTCGTCTTGTGTTTTCCAGGTGGGTTACACCATCCGTTTTGAGGATTGCACCAGTCCTGAGACGGTGATCAAGTACATGACGGACGGTATGCTGCTGAGAGAGTGTTTGATCGACTCCGAACTGGGCCAGTACGCCATTATCATGCTGGACGAAGCCCACGAGAGGACGATCCACACCGACGTGCTGTTTGGTCTCCTGAAGAAGGTAAGAACTGTGGAGCTCAGGCTTTCTACGTCCCAACTGAGAGCAAGAAAGGGGAAATATTCAAAGGGATTTTGTCTTTGCTTTTCTTAGACTGTCCAGAAGCGCACGGACATGAAGCTGATCGTGACGTCGGCTACGCTGGACGCCGTCAAGTTCTCTCAGTATTTCTACGAAGCGCCCATCTTCACCATCCCAGGCAGAACGTATCCAGTGGAGGTTCTGTACACCAAAGAACCTGAGACGGACTACCTGGACGCCAGTCTGATCACCGTCATGCAGATTCACCTGACCGAGCCTCCAGGTATGACTTTTTAAAACGTTAAATAGGGATAGGGGTACCTTTGCAATGTTATAGCAGCAAAGAGAGTAGTGAAAACATGTGGAGAACATTGTTAGACAGATAAAAATGAACAAGAAGTTTACATAAATACTGTTGATGTTGTACAGATTCTTTTGGATGTTAAAAACAATAATTAAACAGTAATATTGCCCAGATTGTTCCGTAAGGAGAAAATACTCGTACAGATTCTTGTATATGTGTAAGAAATTGATATTGTACAGAGTTTATAAATGTACAAAGTATTCCTATTGCACACGTCTGAACGCCTTTATGCATGTACAGAAAAGTATTTGCCCCCCATAGACTAGTCTTCCATTTTTTGTCACGCGTAAATGTTTCAGATCATCAGACTAATTTTAACATAAGACAAAGATATTTTTTGAAGGGAAAATGCTGTCCAGCCCACCTTGCCTTATGTCAAAAAGTAATTGCCCCCTTAGCTCCCAAATCTACCAGATTAATTTGGCCAGAACTTAAACCATCTAATGGAACAGTGGGCCAAAATTCCTCTGGGGCGGGGGGTGTTCGCCGTCGGAGTGCATTGGGGATCTCCTGAGAGCAGTGAGGGCGAGGTGTTCGTTGTTAGAGTCCGACAGCATTAGCATTAGGGCGTCGGGGGTGCGCAGGCAGGCAGGCAGGAAGGAAGGAAGGAAGGAAGGAAGGAAGGATGGATTCGGATCTTCAAATTATTATTCAAATACCACCACAACGCCAGCCATGCTGATCACAAGCTACCAACAACTGCAGTTGTAGCCGCCAAGGGTGGCCCAACCAGTTATCATGTTTAGGGGGCAATTACTTTTTCACAGGGGCGATCTTGGTTTTCAATAATTCCTCAATAAACCGTCATTTAAAAACTGCATTTTGTGTTTTGTGGGTAATCTCTGTGTGAGAAATATGCAAAAATAGAAGATTTCTGTAGGGGGCAAATACTTTAATACAGCACTTTATGTCACTGCAGGAGTTTATCGCCCCACACAGACTCTTCCATTAGTCCATGCTAAACTCTTTGTGCCTTCTCTCTGTCCAGGTGACATCCTGGTGTTTTTAACCGGTCAGGAGGAGATCGACACCGCCTGCGAGATCCTGTACGAGAGGATGAAGTCGCTCGGGCCCGACGTTCCTGAGCTGATCATCCTGCCGGTTTATTCTGCTCTGCCCAGCGAGATGCAGACCAGGATCTTCGACCCTGCACCCCCAGGCAGCAGAAAGGTGCCTCCATGCTACAGTAGTCTTTAAAACGCCTAAAGATCAGCTTGCAGGGTGGCAGGTACACTAGTATTGGTCGTTTATTACTGGAGTATTGATGCTTACAGTAACTGATAGACAGGGATTTGCTGGTGTCAGTCTTTGTTATCTCTCAATAAATGGACGCTCGTTTTTATGGTGCCACATGAGAAAAAGGTGGGTGAGCGTCTTACACTGCAGAGTTTGCATCTTTGTGGAGCTAAATCTCTAAGAGATCTGTATCCACTGCTGCTGATTGTGGAGCTGAAACTGCTGGAGCCGCAACAGCGATCAGCCTCACACATCCTGGATTAGACGTCCAATTTGCAACTCTATCGAATTTCCGGCAACATAATCCTCTCGTCTAAACTGCAGCAGTGAGGTCTGCTCACCTGCACAAATACAGCCGGGCATGAAAGCAGCCCCGGAGTTAGAGGAAGTGTGGACTCGATGCTCTGACAGGCTGGGGCTCGTGCAACCTGAGCAAACACAGTAATTCATTAGCAAAAACAACGAGCTTTGTCACAATCACAGCCACTCAGACTCTCTACCACCTTCTACTGCAATGTGCACTAATACATACATACAATACAGAGAGGCATTTTTTAAACTGAAGTATTAAGTAGAAAAAATATTTCAACTATAAATTTGGTGAAAAATAAAACCTGCAAGTTGCTCTTTTATTATTTTATTGCAGAACTAAACTGTAGATCAGTCGCTCTTTTTGACCATGATATATCAGGAATTGATGGTTGTTGTTATCTTTCTGTACTATTTGTATTAGCTTTTTCTTCTTCTAAGTCTTCTAAGGCTTCTACTTTTAAGTCTTCTTCTAATTCTTTTAAGTCTTATTTTAATTCTTCTAAATCTTCTTTTAATTCTTCTAAGTTTTCTTCTTCTGAGTCTTTTTCTCCTTGTAAGTCTTCTTTTAATTCTTCTAAGTCTTGTAAGTCTTCTTAGTCTTCTTCTAAGTCGTCTTCTTCTAAATATTCTTCTAAGTCTTCTCTTTCTAAGTCTTCTTTTAAGTCTTCTAAATCTTCTTTTTCTAAGTCTTCTTTTAGGTGTTCTTCTAAGTCTTTAAGTCTTCTTGTAAGTCTTCTTTAAGTCTTCTTTAAAGTCTTCTAAGTCTTCTTTAAATCTTCTAGTCTTCTTTTTTAAGTCTTTTAAGTTGTCGTCTTCTAAGTCTTCTTCCTCTAGGTTTTCTAAGTCTTCTTCCTCTAGGTTTTCTAAGTCTTCTTCCTCTAGGTTTTCTAAGTCTTTTTCTAAGTCTTCCTGTAAGTTTTCTAAGTCTTCTAATTCAAGTGTTCTTTTAAGTCCTCTAAGTCTTCTTCTCTTAAGTCTTCTTCTAAGTCTTCTAAGTCGTCTTCTTCTTCTAAGTCTTCTAAATCATCTTCTTTTAAGTTGTCTTCTCTTAAGTCTTCTTAGTCTTCTTGTACGTCGTCTTTTAAGTCTTCTAAGTCATCATCTTCTAAGTCATCTTCTTCTTCTAAGTCGTCTTCTTCTGAGTCTTTAAGTCTTCTTCCTCTACGTTTTTAAGTCTTCTTCTAAGTCTTCCATTTAGTCTTTTTCTTCTAAGTCAAGTCTTCTAAGTCTTCTTTTAAGTCTTCTTCTAAGTCTTCTATGTCATCTTCTTCTTCGAAGTCATCTTCTTCTCTTAAGTCTTCTTAGTCTTCTTGTAAGTCGTCTTTTAAGTCTTCCAAGTCATCGTCTTCAAAGTCGTCTTCTTCTGAGTCTTCTAAGTCTTCTTTGTCTACGTTTTCTAAGTCTTCTTCTAAGTCTTCTTCCTGTAAGTCTTCTAAGTTGTCTTCTTCTTTTAAGTCCTCTAAGTCATCGTCTTCTGAGTCGTCTTCTTCTGAGTCCTCTTCTAAGTCAAGTCTTCTAAGTCATCTTCTAAGTTGTCTTTTCACAAGATATTTGATTTGAATTTGATCTTGAAGTGGCCCTTGATGTTTGTGTTCATGAGTCAGTATGTTTGGTGGTTCTCTTTATGTTAGCATTTTCTAAATTCTTCAATGTGGTAACTAAAGTAGGTCCAAGACACTTTCTAAAAAGCACTAATGCTTCTGAACAAATCTAAACCGCCTTTTTTTTCTTTTCCTCAGGTCGTCATCGCTACAAACATTGCAGAGACGTCTCTGACCATCGATGGGATCTATTACGTGGTGGATCCCGGCTTTGTCAAGCAGAAGGTGTACAACTCTAAAACTGGCATCGATCAGCTGGTGGTGACTCCCATCTCACAGGTACATCGTCTCTCTTATATGTTTGATATTGGAGCAAAAGAACACTGAATGCAAAGAGAGAGGATTTAGTTTGAAATTAAACACTGAATTTGTTTGATTTCAGGCTCAGGCCAAGCAGAGGGCGGGTCGCGCCGGCAGAACAGGACCTGGGAAGTGTTACAGGCTTTACACTGAGAGAGCTTACAGAGACGAGATGCTGACGACCAACGTTCCTGAGATCCAGAGAACCAACTTGGCCAGTACTGTGCTGTCTCTGAAGGTACTGCCGGCTCTATTACTTATCCTGGAGATCACAGATTGTAAAAACTAAGCTGCTAAATTTTGTCAGCCTTGAAGTTTTTAGCCCAAGTCTTTGACACTGATGTTCACTGTCTCGTATTTCCTCGTCCAGGCGATGGGCATCAACGACCTCCTGTCTTTCGACTTCATGGACGCCCCTCCCATGGAGACTCTGATCACAGCCATGGAGCAGCTCTACACTCTGGGAGCTCTGGACGATGAGGGTCTACTCACCCGACTGGGGAGGAGGGTGAGGAAAAATCTACAATCAGTCACATTTATACAGTTTTTAGATTAGATGATGCAGTTAGTTTCTCTTGTCCTTTTTCCATCGTAAGTGTTTTGTGCACTTCTATCCTACAGATGGCTGAGTTTCCCCTGGAGCCGATGCTGTGTAAGATGCTGATCATGTCCGTCCATCTGGGCTGCAGTGAGGAGATGCTCACCATCGTGTCAATGCTGTCCGTGCAGAACGTCTTCTACAGGCCAAAGGTAAGCTTTCTACTTGACGCCGGTTTGCCCCAAAAAGACAGGATTTTTGAACTTGATTAAATGTTTTTTGTCACTCCGAAAGGATGGAAGAGCATTAAAGCTTGGATAGATTTTGTGCAATAACCAGGACAACTTTCACTCGTCAGTGTATCCGAGACGTCCAGTCAAACGGTGGAACATGTGCTGATTAAATGTTAAATTTACCGTATTTTCCGCACCTTAAGGCGCACCGGATTATAAGACCCAGTCTCAATTACGGGGTCTATTTCTGTACTTAAGCCATACATAAGGCGCACCGGGTTAAAAGGCGCATGCTAAAATAAAGAAACGGAAGTAAAACAGTGAGTTTGTCAAACTTTATTCTACACTCACATTATTTTTTGATCAATCTTCTGTCAAAAATCGGTCCGTGTACATCACGGCCATTCCTTTTCTTATTTTGAGATTTCAAAATAAAAACGAAAAATAAACCGTTTCCCTTTTTTTCAGTGATAATACAAAATGACAAACGAAAAACGGGCCCTAATTCATTATCCATTATCCGTTATCCGATTTAACTAGATGTGTTTGTAAATGGAAATTAAAATTAAAATACACCCGTGGAAAACTTATTTCTCTATTTCCTGTTGGTTTTGGCTCCGTGACCCGTCTGACTTCTGTAGAGAAGCTAGCGATTTAGCTAGCTCTGCTAAATTTTGTTTTAGCGGAGCTCTAAATCGCTACTTTGCTTTCTGGCAAAGCTAAAGTAACAGAAAACCTCCAAACCTCCCAAAAACGTCCCGAAAAGCAGCCGAACGCTAGCGATTTAGCGCTAGCGGCAGAACTAGCGGCACCACAAGGTCCCTCCAAAGGAACAAATAAACCCCACGCTGGTGAAAAGTCCACTGTGAAATAGTGAACAATGTGAGCCAAGCAACGTTTGGACCCCACAGTGGGTCTTCATCAGGCCACGGCACACAGCAAGGTCTGCTAACAGTGAGCTAACACTGGAGCTTTAGATACCAGATCCTTCCTCATCAGAAGTCAGACGGGTCACGGAGCCAAAACCAACAGGAAGTAGAGAAATAAGTTTTCCACGGGTGTATTTTAATTTTAATTTCCATTTACAAACACATCTAATTAAATCGGATAACGGATAACGGATAATGAATTATGGCCCGTTTTCCCTTTTTCATTTTGTATTATCACTGAAAAAACCGGGAAACGGTTTATTTTTCGTTTTTATTTTGAAATCTCAAAATAAGAAAACGAATGGCCGGACGGACCCAAACCCTTCAAAGTCTTCATCTTCTGTATCTGAATTGAACAGCTGGGCAATTTCTCCATCAAGCATGCCGGGTTCCCTCTCGTCATTGTCAGAGTCAGTCTCGTTGCCGGGTGGCTGTTCAGCAATGATGCCGGCTTTCGCGAAAAATCATACAACAGTCAGAGCAGATACCTTAGTCAGATACCTTGGTTTATGGCTGCCAGCGTACTTAGTGTACGTACTTTACGTACCGATGTCGGCGGGAAATGGTCCGACAGTCAAAGAAGCAGAGCAGCTGGAACTCAGTGCACACAAAAGGCGCACCGTCGATTTCTGAGAAAATTCAAGGCTTTTAAGTGGCCTTATAGTGTGGAAAATACGGTATTTAAAGGTGGAGGCTGTGAATCTGGAGAAAGACTGCCAGATTGCACCAAAAAAAAACCTTTTTGAAGCAAGTTGAATCACGTTGCAAATTTAAATTAAGTTGCACCAAATTTTAAAACTAGACTAAAGCAACAGAAGATTTAATTTGTACTTCAGTTTAATCCAAACCCTACTAAATCAAGGTTAAACTAAATCATGTTTCACCACACTTTAAAACTTCTTAAAATAAAAACGATTAAAGTCAAAGCTCAGTTTAGTTTTTTACTGTGAACTTAAATAACATTTATTTGTGTTGCTCCAAAATTTTTTACCTTCAAATTAAAATGTGCTGCGGCATTTACTTTAAACTCATACATGAGGAGGTTTAGCCTTTAAAATGGCTGCTTTCTTGGGTTGGATTGAGCAAAATAATCATGTTCTTCTCAGAAAGTTAAGGCACAAACTCGGCTGAACTGAGTTTTATGACGCTGCTGCAGACACTCGGTTCAGCAAGAAAGCTTTTATGGAGCTATACAAGGAGATTTGACCGACTGTTGAACATAACAGTGAAAGAAATGCAGTTTTTTTGCCCCTTTTTTATACTTATTGGGTCCCAACAGCATGTAAATTTCGCCTTTATTAGTTAATTTTAATTGTGATGGGCAGGCATCTCCACATCGATGAAACAGTTTACTTTCAGTTCACATGAATAATCTTGAATTTATTAACAGAAGGTTTGTTTTTAATCATATAACGGAGGTCTGCTTGATAATAAATCTGGATTTACTCATTGGAATTGGTGCAACCCGACCTTATGAGAGCTTAAAAGGTATAAAGTTTTAAATGCAATTCTCAAAGCTAGGATCCAGACCAAAGTTCCGACAGATCCAGTCATACGGCGTTTCGTTTCCGACCTTTCAATCATTTCTTTTCTTATTTTGCGGTGAAGGACAAGCAGGCCTTGGCCGACCAGAAGAAGGCGAAGTTCCACCAGCCTGAGGGCGACCACCTGACCCTGCTGGCCGTCTACAACTCCTGGAAGAACAACAAGTTCTCCAACCCCTGGTGCTACGAGAACTTCATCCAGGCTCGCTCGCTTCGCAGAGCCCAAGACATCCGCAAACAGATGTTGGGAATCATGGACAGGTAAATTAAACCCACAGAGTTGAATGTCAGAAAACAGAACCACGTCAAATAAACAACACATCAACGTTTACATCCATCTTCTCTCTTCAGGCATAAGCTGGATGTGGTATCTTGCGGTAAGGCTACAGTACGAGTCCAGAAAGCCATCTGCAGCGGTTTCTTCAGGAACGCAGCCAAGAAGGATCCTCAGGAAGGTTACAGGACCCTGATAGACCAGCAGGTGGTGTACATCCACCCGTCCAGCGCTCTGTTCAACCGGCAGCCGGAGTGGTACGACGACGCCTCGGCTCTGCATGTTCAAACTAAATGTTCTTGAAGTGTTCAGCATCTAACCTGTTGTATCTCTCCCTGACAGGGTTGTGTACCACGAGCTGGTGCTGACCACTAAGGAGTACATGCGCGAGGTGACCACCATCGACCCCCGCTGGCTGGTCGAGTTTTCCCCGGCCTTCTTCAAGGTGTCCGACCCGACGCGCCTCAGCAAGCAGAAGAAGCAGCAGCGACTGGAGCCGCTGTACAACCGATACGAGGAGCCCAACGCCTGGAGAATCTCCCGAGCCTTCAGGCGCCGCTAAAACAAATATGCAACCGCTGGACGGCGGTGAAGGAGTCGGACGTCTGGTGTTCGATCCTGCAGGTTGAAGGCATCAGACTTTGCATTTCAAGATGTTTTCAACACTTCCCCCCAAAAAAGTAAAATTAAATGAGAATCTGTCGGGGTTTAGGAGGCAAATTCACCCACAGTTATTTACTTTTCACAGCACTAAAACAGAGACGCCGGTTTTAAAGTCCTCAAGACAATGTATATTTATTTCAACTCTGTAAATTGTAATAGCATAATGTGCCTGAATAGGGACCTGAGTGAATTTCAGCGAGTTAAACTGAGTCTACTCTTTTTTTTGGTCACTCCTAAAGGATGGAACAACACGTTTGTTGGATAGATTTTGTACCATAACTTGAAAATCTTTTACTCGTCAGTGTATCTGAGTGAATCTGTGGAAACGTGTCCTCATTAAATGCTAAATTTTCTTAAATGTGGAGTCTGAGTCTGGATCTGTAGTTGGATTTTGCTGCGATGAAAGAAAACGTTACTTAGAGGAAGATGAGAGCAAGTCACAAAAAGAAAGAATTAGTAACAACTAAAGACAAATAACCTGTTGTATTATTGCGCTAAACCTTTGACATTACTAGTAAGTGAGTTGTAAATAAAATGCTAAAAGCTAAAACTATCAATCACTTCTAATATATGTTTAATTTTAGGTTCTCAATGGATTGAAAATTATTCTAATGCTAAGAAAACCTGATAAACTCATCTGTAGCTTCAACAGTAAACCAACACTGGAAAACAAGAAATCGCACTATTTGTAGTCGAATGGATTTCTGATTCAAGGAGGGGAAAATAGTGTTAGCTTTTAGTCATTTCATAGTTACATTTTAAAAAAGCGTATTATTATACATGACTAACTATTAATAGTTTTTGCGCCACTCCACTGAGTAATCGCACATCTAAGCCAGTTTAAGGCGCAGTGTTATTATTTTAATGGGGAAAAACTGTAATTATCTAACTGTGATACACATAAATTTGTTTTTAGGGGTATAATTAATGAATAAACATTCAAAATAATTAAATTTGGCGTTTTCACTGGGCAGGAAGTGTATGACAAATTGTAATCTGAGAAGTAACTAAAGCTCATAGATCAAAGTAATGGCGTAAAAAGGATTGTATTTATCTCTGAAATATAGCTGAGTAAAAGTACAAAGATAAGTGAAAGTAAAGTCCCTCAAATTTGTACTTGAGTAAATGTATTTATTTCCATTCCACCACTGGCAAAAAGTGAATGCAGTTTCCCATTGAGCCTCTATGAGAGTTGCAGTGTGTGAATCTGACCATTAGGGGGCAGCGGCGCTGAAACACGCAGCTGGAGCTCAGACTAAAGAAGAAGAAAAACGCTTCCTGGTTACGTCAAACTAGCAGCGGGAAAACGGAAACTTAAGACGAAATTAAAGTTTTAAATGTTTAACTTCGGCGTACAAAAGTGCTCACGAAGTTGGAGAATCGTGTGAACATAAACGAAAAGATGTGAGTAACGTTGCGTTTCGTCTCCTCTGCTTAGCTAGCCGGCTAAAGGCTTATTAATTAGAAATAAGTATGCTAATGTTACTGGTATGCTAATGTTACTTGTATGCTAATGGAGGAATTAGCATGAGTAGCCGATAGCTTATCATCAGTCCTGCCAAGAAACAGACAACATTTGAGGAATTCAAAGCCTTTCTGTCAGAGAATGCAACTTATGGTGAGTGTGCAGCTAATTAAACACCTTAACTTTCACCTGATTGCTGCTGTTTCTTTGTGTTAAACCCCCAAAACCCATGTTTATGTTTTCATCATGGACTTAATGCTAATTTTCTTTGACTGAGCTTAAGAAAAAGAAATGTTTTGTAAAATGTAATGTGAAATAATGCTCCTCCTGCTCAGATATTTGCAATTAGTTGAAGAGAATACAGCCAAAGTACATGATACTTTTGATGATGAAGGTAAAATCTTTCATTTTATTGATTTTATTTGTGCAGAATTGAAGTTTCACTGCAGGATAATATTCCCTCTACAGATGAAGAAATGGAGATCAATGTGGTTGAAAAGAAACCATCTTTCCTGAGTGGATGGACTAAAGCAAGCCCGTTCAAAACAATAACGGTACAGTATGTTTTCAGAGCCCTTTAGCAGTAGGAGATCAATGCTCATTTTACTAAATATTTGAATACTTGGACATTTATTTATGTTTAGCAGGTCGCAACGGCGGTTTGTGGTCAGTTTCCATTTCTGCTATTCATTTTCTATTATAACTGAAAAAATTTAGCAGCCACAGAAGTTTAAATCAAAGTCAAACTTATTTATAAACAACAAGGGTTGAACGAAAGTGTGGTGCAATTAAAGTAACAGGCCAAAAAACACAATGACGAAAAGACAAATCCTTTTCGTTGGTCTGCAGGCAATCTAAAAATCTGTCTGCCAGTAAAAATAAAAAGTACAGACTGAGTGCAGTCCTGGCTGGATTCCTTAAAAGTTATTAAAACCTGGATGGATCTAAACTTTCTCAGTCGCAATGAAAATACGGCTGAGATCATTATGTTTGCTCAGCTGGACCTTTTGGACGACCCTGATGGCACTCTTGGCCCCTTCGGATTCATTCAATCGATCTTGTGTGAGAAAACTTGAAGAGATCTGTGACAGCTTTTTCAAATCTGACTTACAGATCAGCTCAGACGTCAAAAGCAGCTTTTTCAGTCAGAACTTTCAGCCAAGTTGAAGGTTGATTTTCTCTCCCAAAGACTTTGAAGAAGGTATTCATGCCTTTATTACCTCTGAGATCATTGTAGATCTTCATATGTAGGTGCAAAGCTGTCGTTGCTTCTGTGTCTACAGCTGCCACAGAATGTAACTGGTCGTTTTTTAACAGGAAAAAGAAAGTGTGATCACATAACGCCAGAATTGGCCTCCATCCACTGTCTCCCTGATTTTATTGTTTGTTTTTATGGTTTTAAAAACGTTGGTGTCATCTTATTCAGCAGAGCTCTTTCGTCATCAGACCCTGGTTAGAGCGTTGAGGTTGACCAACCAGATGTTCTTGGACTTTCTGAGATCTAGACACGAAAATGAAGGCATTCACGTCCTCACGATTGCTGCTCCAAATCTCTGGAATAATTTACCTTTTCATACAAGAGTTGCTTAAACTTTAGAGACTTCTAAGTCACTGCTAAAGACCTACCTCTTCTCCTTGGCTTTCAATTCAGCCATTTATCTTTTATTATGTTATTTTTCTGTCTGATTCATAAGCCTGTAGATGAGAACATATTATAGTGAGAAATTTAACAGCAGCTGCCATTTTAACAGCTACACCACCAACAGGTGTAACTTGACTTAAAATTTGAATACTTCCTGATATCAGGGTTTATGTTGGTTCAAAATGAGCTTTTGGGCGCCACAAACAATGACTGTTGAACGTACAGTAAAGATAATGAATCTATATTTCCTTATTTGAGGGAGGAAAATCTGAAATCTTTGCATTTTCCTGTTGTTGTTACTGATCTGATGAACAAAGAAGTCAATTAAGACCACTGGTGGTGAGCAAAAACCACAAACTGTATCTAAAAGATGGATGTAACCAATGTGGAAGTGACTTAAACCTGCATTCTATCTAACAGCCAGCAGGGGGCGACTCCTCTGGTTGCAAAGAGAAGTCAGACTGCATAGAAGTCAATGAGAAAATGAACTTAGTTTTCACTTAATTTGTTACCCCTGTGCACAGTCTCTTAATGAGTTTGTGGTCTCAGTCAGTAGTTTCAAGTCCTTTTTAATGCAGCATGATGTTAGTTTAGTAAATTATGGTCATATTTAGAGGGAAATGGACGATAAAACATCCAGCAGTCACTCCTTACATTTGGTTTCAAAAGACCAAGATGGCAACTTCCAAACTCAAAACTTCAAAACGATAGTCTGTAAACTAAAGGGTGACGCCACAGTTGCTATATTCATCTTTTATATGCAGTCTAAAGCCAAAACCTGACTCTCAGAGGTTGTTAAGTTCCTCTTTAAGATGTCCACAGCTGACTTTTCAGTCCATAAACATCGCTGACCAAGGCAGTGTTTCTCCTCCAACAATTTTCAAGCGTCAGTGAAATAAACTTGAATCTGGCTGCAGTAAATATCCCCTCCAACCAGAAACTAATCTCTGTTATGTCAGAGATTTAACATTTGGAGAATAAAACCCAGCCCCGTGCCAGGCCTTTTCCACTCTTATATTGTTACCATGTCACAGCTGGAGATGATTATCAGGCTTTCCTTCGCTGCCACACACAGACGTAATGCAGTGACTCAGCCTTCTGCAGCCTAAAGGGATATCTGAGGTTTTACGAGTTCCTTCCAGCCCCGATCGCTACCTCTGACTCATTGTTTAATGCAAAAAAAAAATCCTGTTCGGAAGTTCGTTATCTCTGCAGTTCATCTTAATTAAACAAAGCGTTGCAGGCGCTTGTGTGGATTTCACAGGAAGTTTACACGCGTCCTGACGAGATGAAGGAAGGCAGTTTATTGACCCTCCAGAGAGGAAAAGATCAGCCAGGTATCTTATGGCTGCAAGACGGAGCGTTCTACCCTTGAGCAGACAGAAAAGCCGCCTCAAGGACCAGCTCAGTCAGGTGTGAGCTGTGGTGATTGCTTTCACTGCACGACTGATTTATTGGGGCCGAGTGCGACGAAAAAATGAAAAAGCAAAAAGGGAACAGGCTCTGAATGATGCCTGAAATGTGCTGAACTACATCTGAACCCACTTTACACCCAACCGCATGTCCATGATGATCAAATCTTGATTGCAGATGGAGAAAGTTGTCCAGGAGAAGATCGGGCAGAATGTCGCGTCGAGACCGAAAGAGTCTCCGGGGAGTTTGGTGGCTGTGAGGTAAGTGATCTCAGTGAGAGTTTCATCCGCTTCAAAGTTAAGTTGCAGCTTCTGTTAGATGTCTTTCAGCTCGACTGGTATTTTTCAGTCTTAATTGTAGCTTCGCTTCAAGGCCAGTATATGATACGCTGCTGAAGGAGTGTCTGGAGGAGCAGACATGAGTCATTATTCCCTCTTTATGCTCGACGAGGCCCATGACAGACCGGTCCACACTTGGGTGCTTTTGTGGCCTGTTCAAGTAGGTATTTAACACTCTACAACTATGATAACCCTCCGAACCCCAACAGTGGATTTAAAAGAAGTGTCTTCGTTTTAAAAATCGGCAAAATTAGACCATTTATCAAAGCTAGAGACTGTGAGTTCTAACTTTCTGTCTATTGCTGTATTAGTTCAGTTCAATTCAATTCAATTTTATTTGTATAAAGCATATTTGCAACATAACCAGTCCCTCCAGGAATTCGCGATGCTGCGATCGCAACAATTAACGCAAATTCAACCAATCTCCACGAATTCTGCGCGACCTTGCGATTCCGTCCAATCCCTAAAAATAAACTGTTTGCACCAGATCGTATCAAAAAAAATTAAAATTCTGTGCAACTTAGAAGCCAAAAGTTTGGATATTCGACTGAACTGCAGGCAGTGTGGAAGACTTAGAGGTAAATCAAACGTACTAGATCAATAAAATAAACGAAAACGTGGCTCAAAAACGACATACAGAGGAGCACGTTGTTGGAAGATACATTCAGCATGGTGAAACATCTGTCTAGAGTGGATGTGGAAAATGCTGTTGTAAAACTATAAACGGTGAAATATCGACAATATTTAGGTGCACCCTGTCCTTCTACTCATGGTTTTTCTGTTTCCATAGAGGCGCAGGACTTTAAGTTGCAGTGAAAAAATGAGAATACAGTGAGGAAAAATGTGGCAGGAGCAAGAGAGTTAAAGAATTAAAGCATTACCAAATCCTACCAAAACAATGCTGTTCCACATGTAACTACTTCTTCTTTATCTCTTATACAGAAACACCTGGGAGCCCCCAGACCGTTGCCAGGCTACCAAGCTGTCTGAATGCAGATCCATGTGGCTGAGGCTCCAGGTAAGGTTGTATCTTTAACTGATTATACACCGATCAGACACAACATCATGACCACCTGCCTCATATTGTGTTGGTCTAAAATCCTCTGAACCATTGGACATGGACAAGAGGACCTCTCAGGGTGTCCTATGGGGTCTGGAACCAGGACGTTGGCACTGGATCCTTTGGGTGCTCTGGCTTGTGCAACTTGTTCCACTGCATCCTGTTGATGCTTGATCACAATGGGCTGTAGGAAGTTTGGAGGTCAGATCAACATGTTGGACCATTGTCATGTTCCTCAACATGTTCCTGATTGGTTGATGTTGTTTCCATGTGGTGGGGTGCATTTTCCTCCAGTGACATTTGGGATTTCCATTTGCATGAGGGAGTGTGTTTGTTGTGGGACAATGTTTATTTGGGTGTCTGAGTCTCATCAAGGTTTTCCATCAGAACACCACATAGTACCAATATGATCAATGTTATTCACTTCACCTGATGTCGTGGCTGATCTGTTTATACATCCACACCTTAAGATCAGGGTTCCTACACATTATAAAAAAGTGTGGAGCTTAGTCATTTGCAGATCTGGAAAACTAACGGGGGAAACAAGGATATAAAACAATATTAGTGTTTCCAGACTGTTGCCTGTTTTCTGTTTTCTCAATCTACAAATCAGGAGCTCTAAAAATAACCTGATGGTGCTAGCAGAGTGTTGTTCATGGAGCAGCCGACGCCGCCAACATGTTACCGCTGTGAGAGAAAGAGAAGGGGGAGGCCAGAGAGAGCTTCATGTCCTCGAACGCAGTCCAGAAAGTCAAGTATGGAGTGTGATTCTACGCCTGAACTAAATTCAGACATCTGTAGCTGAATTAGTTTTGGAAGAATGTGCTGAAAATATCTTTGAATCGTCACAAACAACCAAGTGTCAGGTTTGTCAGAAGATTTGAGTTGAGCAGAGATGTTAGGCTGCAACTAATGATCATTTTCACTTTTGATTAATTAGTGACGGTATTTTTTGGTTAATCAATGAGTTGTTTGGTCTAAGAAACGTCAGAAAATGGTGCAAAATCATATTTAATGTCTTGTTTTGTCCCCAACCCAAAGATATTCAGCTTACTGTCATAGAAGAGGAAAGAAACCAGATAATTTGCGCAATTTAGAAGCTGTAAACAGAGAATTTTATCTGTTTTTTTCTTCAAAACACTCTAAAATAGTTGTAAATAATTAAATAGTGGACACAAAAGCAAACAGATTGTCTTCTCTGGGTATATAAATCATATATTTCACAGTGAAAAACAGCTTTTCTCTACTCATTTTTGGTTCTTATTTACAAAAGAGACTAAAAAATACGAGGAGAACAGCATTATCATATCATTTATTCAGTATTTAAAGGGAAAATATTATGATTATAGGCAGACTTGGTCGTTTTTACACAGAGGTGCTGTTGCTCTTCCTTTTTGTTCACTGTTTTATCGTTGCAGCTTGAATAAATTGATGCATTGAACTCATCTGGGTTTGTTTTTCTAATCCAATCCAGCTTTATTTGTTCAGCACTTTAAAAACAGCTACAGTCGAAAAAGTGCTGTACATAATAGATAAAAGATGAAAAAGAGTCATTAAAATTACTTATAAAAACACAAATAAAATAACAATAAAATTATAAGAATTTAACAGGCATAAAGCATAACAGTCATAGAATAAAAACATAAATAAAAAATGAATAAATAACAATCAACGTCTCATAAAGTGTTGAAGACTAGCAATTATTCATAATTATAATAACATACATAGTCAGAATTTAACCTATGTGGGAATAGTTGCATTTTAAAATTGTTTATTTACATGACAAAGTCTGGAAGTTTGAGCTGGGAAAGAGTTTTGAAATGGAAAATGTGTAGAAGCCCGGTAAGATGAGCTAATGTGAAGTTAAATTTAGTGTTTATCACTTTAAATTGGTGTTTATCTCATCAGTGGTGCAGCTGGAACTGATGCGTTTTTTCTTTTTAGAGCAGCAGCTTAACAGTTTACATGCTGCATTTCCAGTTTGGATGTAAAACCGGAAAGTTTACTGCTGAATAAATTGAATTCTGAGCAGAAACATGGCCTGAAATTAGTTTCCTGGAGCCTCCTTGACGACCAGAACCCAGCTTCAGTTTAATACGGAACAGAAACATGCAGTTCTGTTTCTGTTCCTCACAGGACGCAGTGATCGAAGCTAAATCTCGGCGCTTGTGATCGATTCTGCAGACCGTCTGTTTGTTTTATTTACAGCCGTCTCCGTGCGTCGGGTGGCTCGCGTCCCGCTGGAGCCCGGCCATCTTGGCTCGCCGTCGTGTCGTCCGTCCAGAACGTCTTTTACAGACCAGAGGTTTGTGGAAACGCACAGCAGCAGCAGTCGCACCAGAAATATAACATGCAGATGAAATGACTTGCTTTGTGTTTAGACCATCCAGCGCGCTTATCTCTGCACATCTGTGGTTTGGCCTGCATGTTGAAGCTCCAAATTTCTGTCAGACGAACAAAACTTAAACTACATGCATCTATTGCTTTTGCAGATTCAGGCTAAGAGCTCCAGTCCAGTTCAAAGAGACGACAGTGTCATCTACAGGTAGTTTATGTTTTAATTTCACATTTTTTTTTTGTTTGAAAAGATAAAAATCTTATCATTAGAAGTCTTGGGTATTAATCAGAAGTCCAAAAGTGATTCTAACTGTTAAAATCCTTCATTAAACATGGATAAAATGATGTGTTTAGGCTCTGATGTGCTGCTGAAGGAGTCTGCGGTCGACCCAGACGTGACTCATTATTCCCTCTTTATGTTAGACGAGGCCCGTCAGAGACTAATCCGCACCAGTGTGCCTTTTTTGGCCCGTTCAATAGGATATTTTACTCTCTAAAAACCATTAAAACAACACTCTGAACCCCCAAAACCCACTGGTGGGTTTAAAAGGAGTGTTTTCTTTTTTAGAAAACAGCCAATATCAGAACATTTATCAGCTTGTCAGCCTGTCGTATCATGTGTGACGTGCAGGTTTAGTGGGAAAAAGCACCAAAAATAAGCTTTAAATTGAAATATTTAATCGAAATCACTTTATTTTACACGTCTTATTCAGTATTTCTCCAAAAATACTCCATTTGCAGTGACCAGATCCTGTAAAAAACTAAAAATACTGTATTGATTTGCAGCCCAGAGAGTATCTGATCCTAAATATTCAAATCCTTTATTGGTACTGATGAACCGGCACGTTTTACTCAGGTTGCAAATGCAGAATCTGTTCCCATTGAACCCTGATTTATTCACATATTATTAAAGAATATTTATATTTAAAACCAGATTGTCCTGGATACTCTTTGGACTGCTGACCAATACTAATTAATAAGTGGGACAGTCTTTATTTTGGCTCTGTCCTTAGGGAGCACCTGATTATAGCTTTTAATTGTTTCATTAGTTTGATTAATCTCCTGTTTATTTTACTGTTTTGTTCCGTTAAAGGGGAAAACACAGACTGAATTAATTTATTTCAAAGAACAAACACAACCTCTGTCATTCATTTTGGATCACATGAATGTAAAAATGCATTAATTGTCAGGTTTTTTTTAATACAAATGAAAAAATACAGCAGTGTGCTTCAGTGTATTCCAGGTTTGGGAAGCAAAAGTCACAATATTTAACCTTTATATTAAGAAAAGGCTGCATTTTTGGTAATAATAGACTGTAACATCCATTTATGAGTGTAGTGAGCAACTATTAAATGTTCCTCAGACACAAGGCGGACTTGTGGAGAAGCTGGTTCCAGAAAGCCAAGGAGCTCCCTCAGGACGGTGGTAGTACCTGGACAGACCAGCAGGTGGAGTAGCTCCCCCTCATCCGACAGACAGGATGGTGAGTCAAGATCACTGTAGAGTCGATTCTTTTTAGAAACAGTCTCGTTTTAAAACCACACACGTCCAGTTGCGGTTCTTACAATCACTGCCTCAACTACATGTGCACTAATCTGCGTTAGTTTTCAAAACACAAATCTGAACGTTGCATAAAACCGGCTTCAAAATTAATTCTGTTTACATGTTAGTGTCAAAAGTTTCTGTTTGCCACTCTATAATGTTTATGTTTAGATATGCAAATTAAGCATTATCTCATTAAATTAATTAAATTAAACTAACAATGCCAAAATGTTCACTGATCATAGCTTCTTAAATGGGAACATATGCTGTTTGTTTTGGACTGTTTTCGACATGTTTTGATTTTTAAAAATAATCAATTAATGTGGAAAAATTATTTTATCAAGTCCCTGATATTTACACAGCACATTAAGGTGCTTCCCAGTAGAGAAATCAGATTAATTCAACTACAAATTCACCCAACAGGTTTAAATATCGAGGCCAAAACCTTACAGTTATAATATATAATACAAATTTACCTTACTGATTTAAATATGACGCGTGAGATAAGATAGACTTTATTAATCCTGACCCTACCATAGCATATATGGAATACAAATTGACCTAGCTAATTCTAATATTAAAGTTAAAATATTACGTTCTTGAGAGTCATGAAAGGCGCCTATAAATAAAATATATTGTTTATTGAACTAATTTAGCTGAATAATTTGAATATAAAGCATAATCTAATGCCATACATTAACAATATAGTATATACAAATTTAAAGATTAACTTCAGGAATAAGGTTTAGTCAATAGGACTGTCACTAACAAGTATTTTTATTGTTTAAAATGTGAGGAAATTCAGATTATTTAACCGTCCTTTCACCCAAAGACAGCAGATTAATGCTCTACCTCATTAGCTGATCGTTCCAGCTCTATTTTCGACTCGCACTTTAAATTAAATTGTCGTCATTTACTGTTAACGTGTCGGGCTGCCAGGAGCAATTAATTTAATTAACTGCATTCCTGGACTTGTTTTCCCTTTCTTCAGGCTTGTGGACATGAAGGAGGCGAACCGAACCGAACGTTACGTGGACTCCAGCGCTCCCACGTCTACGTCAGGTAGCCTTACCAAGTTTTAAACTATATAATATAATGCAAGAAAGAAAGAAAGAAAGAAAGAAAGAGCCGTCTGGACATGAGTTTGGGTATTATTATGGGTATTTATTAAGCAATCTCTTCAACCACAGTCATGTTTATGGATCGAGTAGGCCTCAGATGTGAGAGGAATGCAGCTCTTAAAAACAAAAAGAAAAATCCCTAATGAGATTAATTTAAAACAAAAACACCATAGCCTTATATACAAGTGGATGGGGTGGGCAATGTGCAAGAGGTGCGTGGGGTTTCAGGGCGTGTATGATGATTGGTTGGTACAACAGGAGAATTTCTGGAGGTGGGGTAAAAGGGAGGGCAGGTGGAAGTGGTGGGTGGGGTGGCTTTAGTACATGTAGCCTTTGGAGTAGGGCTGGGGGCCCATGCTTTGAGCGGCTTGTTCGGGGGTGTAGGGCACGCCCTCGTCCAGGTGCGACAGCGGCACCGTGTCCTCCTCGTTGACGTAGCGCTCGAACTCCGCCTTCAGGCTCGGCCGCTGATTGTCGGGGAAGGCCAGGGAGATGAGGGCCTCGGGCTCGCACACAAACTTGTAAACATAGCGCTCCCCGGCGACCTGAAAGCACAGAGGGAAGGACTCAGAAAGACGTAGACACATGCTTCTGCAACCCTCTAAAAAAGGCTTTGCGACCCACTGTCGTGATAAATATCGTCAAGAACGTCATAGTATAGTAATTTCGGACGACATACTGTACTATGACGTTTTTGATGACGTTTTGTACGACATACTATGACGTTTTTGAGGCATTTCTGACGACATACTACACTATGACGTTTTTGATGATGTTTTGAACGACATACTATACTATGACGTTTTTGAGGCATTTCTGACGACATACTACACTATGACGTTTTTGATGACGTTTTGGACGACATACTACACTATGACGTTTTTGATGAAATTTATTACGACATACTACACTATGACGTTTTTGAGGCATTTCTGACGACATACTACACTATGACGTTTTTGATGAAATTTCGGACGACATACTATACTATGACGTTTTTATGACGTTCTGGACGACATACTATACTATGACGTTTTTATGACGTTCTGGACGACATACTATACTATGACGTTTTTATGACGTTTTGGTGACGTTTTGGACGACATACTATAGTATGACGTTTTTGATGAAATTTCGGATGACATACTATACTATGACGTTTTTGTGACGTTTTGGACGACATACTATACTATGACGTTTTTGATGAAATTTCTGACGACATACTATACTATGACGTTTTTGATGAAATTTCGGACGACATACTATACTATGACGTTTTTATGACGTTTTGGTGACGTTTTGGACGACATACTATAGTATGACGTTTTTGATGAAATTTCGGATGACATACTATACTATGACGTTTTTATGACGTTTTGGACGACATACTATACTATGACGTTTTTGATGAAATTTTGGACGACATACTGTAGTATGACGTTTTTGATGAAATTTCGGATGACATACTATACTATGACGTTTTTGTGACATTTTGGACGACATACTATACTATGACGTTTTTGATGAAATTTCTGACGACATACTATACTATGACGTTTTTGATGAAATTTCGGACGACATACTATACTATGACGTTTTTATGACGTTTTGGTGACGTTTTGGACGACATACTATAGTATGACGTTTTTGATGAAATTTCGGATGACATACTATACTATGACGTTTTTATGACGTTTTGGACGACATACTATACTATGACGTTTTTGATGAAATTTTGGACGACATACTGTAGTATGACGTTTTTGATGAAATTTCGGATGACATACTATACTATGACGTTTTTGTGACATTTTGGACGACATACTATACTATGACGTTTTTGATGAAATTTCGGACGACATACTATACTATGACGTTTTTGTGACTTTTCAGACGACATACTATACTATGACGTTTTTATGACGTTCTGGACGACATACTATACTATGACGTTTTTGATGAAATTTCGGACGACATACTATACTATGACGTTTTGGACGACATACTGTAGTATGACGTTTTTGATGACATTTCGGACGACATACTATACTATGACGTTTTTATGACGTTTTGGACGACATACTATACTATGATGTTTTTGATGATGTTTTGGACGACATACTGTAGTATGACGTTTTTGATGAAATTTCGGACGACATACTATACTATGACGTTTTTGTGACTTTTCAGACGACATACTATACTATGACGTTTTTGTGACGTTTTGGACGACATACTATACTGTGACGTTTTTGATGAAATTTCGGACGACATACTATACTATGACGTTTTTGATGAAATTTCGGACGACATACTATACTATGACGTTTTGGACGACATACTGTAGTATGACGTTTTTGATGACATTTCGGACGACATACTATACTATGACGTTTTTGATGACGTTTTGGACGACATACTATACTATGATGTTTTTGATGATGTTTTGGACGACATACTGTAGTATGACGTTTTTGATGAAATTTCGGACGACATACTATACTATGACGTTTTTATGACGTTTTGGACGACATACTATACTATGACGTTTTTGATGATGTTTTGGACGACATACTGTAGTATGACGTTTTTGATGAAATTTTGGATGACATACTATACTATGACGTTTTGGTGACGTTTTGAACGACATACTATACTATGACATTTTTGTGATGTTTTGGACGACATACTGTAGTATGACGTTTTTGATGAAATTTCGGACGACATACTATACTATGACATTTTTGATGAAATTTATCACGACATGCTATACTATGACGTTTTGGTGACGTTTTGGACGACATACTATACTTTGACGTTTTTGATGAAATTTCGGACGACATACTATACTATGACGTTTTTATGACGTTTTGGACGACATACTATACTATGACGTTTTGGACGACATACTGTAGTATGACGTTTTTGATGAAATTTCGGACGACATACTATACTATGACATTTTTGATGAAATTTATCACGACATGCTATACTATGACGTTTTGGACGACATACTATACTATGACGTTTTTGATGAAATTTCGGACGACATACTATAGTATGACGTTTTTGATGAAATTTCGGACGACATACTATACTATGACGTTTTTGATGAAATTTCGGACGACATACTATACTATGACGTTTTTGATGAAATTTCGGACGACATACAATACTATGACGTTTTTGTGACGTTTTGGACGACATACTATACTATGACGTTTTTGATGAAATTTCGGACGACATACTATACTATGACGTTTTTGTGACGTTTTGGACGACATATTATACTATGACGTTTTTGATGACATAGTATCAAAAGGTCATGGTGAGGAGCTTTTGAGGAATGTTGTTGTACTATAATACACTACTAGAGAAAGTCTGCAGATAGTAAAAGAAAGAGGAGAGACTTTGTGATGCTTTTAGGTTGGAGAATCCACCATAATGCACCACATGCCTCTCTGGACTAGCAGTTAGCACTCAGTAATGTGCAATTAACTACCTTTCTCTCTTAGAACAATGCACATTTTATGCTTTTCTCAGACTTTGAATGGGAGCAAGTGTAGCTGGTTTAATGCCCCCTTCAGATTTCTGTTCTGGAAATTAGTGCAAATGCTTGTCACTGATATTTAAATAGCACATTTACAGTAACTACTAATGACGAGGGAGCATTTCTTTGACTCTACATGCATAAATCTAATTTTTTTTTAATGCACTGGTCAATTCTGAGATGCCTTTCTTCAGAGAGCATCTAAAAATTCACATTTAGATGTTTATCTTACTACGGTTTGTCTATTTGCATCTGCAGACTTCACTTATAATGCACATATTTTTTAATTCTTTGTCACACTAAGTCAGAAATCTCCACTTAAGTGGTACGTAGATGCACCGAACTTTCCGGTTTTATTTCCACCTATATTCCGAAGATTGCTACAGGGGGGTTTGTTCGTGCATCATTCATAGAGCGATGAAACGAGATTTTCTGAATCCCCTCTGGGCCGGGTGACACCGACATTTAATATAAATCAGAAGGAATGTGAAGCAACGTGTAAGGAAAACTGGCTACTTAAGTACTTCCTAATATCTATTTTTTGTGTATACGGATGGTAAATTTAGCAAAAACTCAAAGAATTGGTTGTTTAAATGTGTCTTGCAGGCCTAGATCAGCTCTACTTGCCTCCATATTGGCTCTTCTCCACACATGATGCTAATAACCTCCTGTTTCTAAGTTGTACCTCCTGATTTTTACATGGTTATTAAACATTAGCATGTTTTATTGATCGATTACAGGCCAATAATATTAACATTAGGGTGGAAATTAGCTACAGACTGCCGGACCAGAATCCAGCTGCTCATTAACGGCTTCAGACTGTTGAGAAATATTATAAAAACCTCACTCTGGCGCACAAGAGAAACATAAAACTAGCTGCCAGCCCAACGTTGTTCTTAGTAATGGTTTATATAACTGATCTGTGAAGCATTAGTGAGATAATTTAAAGCGTTTAGTTAGAACTTGGACTCAACAGCCATTAATTTAGGTACCAATTTGTGTTGTCAGAAAGGAGGTAATTCTACTGTATGTGTATTATTGAGGTTGATAAAGGTGGTGGGAAACTGCATTACATTTAAAAGTACTAATATTTTGAACGCTTATGTATAATAATGGGGTGGACAAAATATTAGAAACACTTTTAAATGTAATGTTGTCCAATATACCATCTATTATGACATGAATAACAAATATACAGTAGAATTTAATCAAGTTACTGTTATTTATATGGCATGTATGGCAACAAGATTGCTTTAAATTGGAAGGTTATGACTCTACAGTATTATTTATTATGTGAATTTCCCTGAGTCATGTCAATATTAAAGGTTAAAACCCTCCTAAAGTTGACAAAATAAAACAGTAAGGTTAATATCTTACAGTATTATTATTTGCTATGTGAATATTACATGTTTAAACCCTACAAAATATTTGAAAATAACAAATTTAAGTGACTAAATTAAGCAGTAAGGTTAGGAACATACAATATTTTTCATTATAGAAATTTACCTGACTAATTTATGGATTTTGCTTGAGCTGTACCTAATAAAGCGGCTTAAAATTGGTACCATTAAAATGATTTAAGTAAACCTTTTGCAGTTACACCACTATGGAAGATACACTTCAGTAAACAGGTTATGATTCGAGTTAAATTCAAGGCTTTAGGGCTGAAGAATTAGTACATTTCAAAATAGATGTTTAGTGTGTTTGATGCGGAGTTTAAACTTTAATGTTGATTGTTTTGCAATTTCTTGTGTCTTCCTTGTGTTACAGTCACTTTTAATGGCGTCTTGTGGTAGTTTTAAATCCATTACACGGTAAATCTTGACCTACAGCAGCTTACTGCCATAAAAATCAATGCAAAAGTAGATATTTCCCCTAAATCATTCAGCTTAATTTAAGACGACACAATTAAAAAGCCAAACTCTCTGAGTTTCCTGCATCAGACGTGTGTTTTTTTGTACCTTTTGCATGATTCCCTTCTCGTAGTAATAGCGCAGAGAGCGGCTGAGCTTGTCGTAGTTCATGGCTGGACGGTTCTTCTGCATCCCCCACAGCCTGGCAACCTGGGGGAGGAAGGAAAGGGGAGTTACGCCTCTGAAAGTAAAGGTTAGTGGCTGTTAGCATAGACATATATACGTAGACGCGGCGGCCATCTTGGTACAGTGCCACTCGCCCCTACAGTGCATGACGTCTATAGAGGAATGACATGTCTGCACTATAAAAGTGATCATAAATCCATCAGTTGTCAACATATATTGTTTGTTACAAACGTCAGACATGGAGGACGGACAGGCAGACATTAATAGAACAAAAGCATCCTGTGTCAAAGCTACATGTGTGACGTTTTTAACAAACCAAACCGTTTGGAAATCAGTCGAAAATTCAAATAATTCTACTTTAAGATTGTGGAGTACCTTTTACCTCCATAGACTTACATTCACTCCCCCCTCTGCTAGCCCTGTACCAAGATGGCGGAGCTTTAGGCACCTCCCTCCACAGTCAATGCGGCGTCTACGTATATATGTCTATGGCTATTAAAACATCAAAAAGGAGGTTTATGCTCCTCAAATAACAATCAGGTGTTTGTAACTCCACCGTGTGGCCACTGGGGGGCATCGTAGGCAAGCCGAACCGCCCTCCGCTCTTTAAATTCAACCGTGTCAACATGCCAAGACCAGGGCGAGTCCCCACATGTGGATTCACTTCCTTTTTATGTAACCATTACCACTTGAATGCAACCAGAGTCCCACAGTGTTTGCAGTGAAATAGGAGTCGGTGAAATACAGCTCCAAAGAAAAAAAAAAAAGAGGAAACACTCCGCTGATAAAGGAGCCGCCACCTCCGATAGAAAATTAATGCCCCACAACAAGCCCACACAGGCTGACGGGGAAGTAAATCACATCATCCTGCAGCGGTGGATGAGTTTAAGGTTGACAAACATGCAGGAGAACTGTAAAAATGGGGGGGAAGGGAGGCTCTCAGATCCATGACTCAGGGAGACAGGTTGGATCCCAGCAGCCCTGTCTGATCCCTGAGTAGCTCTCAGCCCCTAATTGCTCTTGTAAAACTCTTGCCCCATTCATTTTTAATGTACAGTAAAAAGATAATGGAAAACACAACACAGCCTCGTCCATACTCCTCCCCAAATGGACGCCGTCTGATGCCGGGGCCAATCAAAGCTGCAGACTTAAACATCGCGAAAACGTCTCGGCCGTAGAAACGTGAGGAGAACGGGGGTGCTGGATGCGATGGCGCTCGTCCTTCATCTATCAATCCTGCGTTTCATGTGTTGAATAATGAATGGGGGAGGAGGGGAGGAGAGGGGGACTAATGGAAGATGGATCAGAGAATAGAGAGAGGCCAAATCCCTCTCGCTGTGATCGCTGTAATCTAGGTAGCGCCTTCAAACAACCGTAAACTCAGTCCAGGAATAACTCCAGCGCCGCTCCCTTATCGCATTCATATTAATGTCGGGATCTTTATCAACACGATCCTCTATCTGTGGACGCGGCCGTACAGTAATGGGCTAATGCTGATGCCTTCTAAATTATGTATCCCCCTCCTTCTGAACGTTTAAAGTGATATTATTACTACAGCGTGTGGTCCGGAGAGCCTGTCTTTAACGACACTGAGCAAGCAACATCCAGCAGCCTGGGGGGGAAAAAAGGCCTTTAAAAGCTGCTGCAACGTGATTCCTCCAAGAAAAGGATGATAAACTAGATAGAAATCAATCGAAAAATCACTTTTCTCCCCTCGCAAAACACTCAGGACTCGATTTCTAACCACTTTTTAAAACATTTAATTAAAAATATCCAAATTCAAGCAGCAGAATTAGGGTTGGGCTTCATTTATATTTAATTAGATTCTGCTTATCGATTACAGTTCTTAAATATTTGTATTTATTCTTTGAGTTGCAGGCGTAACCGTAGTAACCGGGTTACTACAACAGTAAAGTCTTGCATTGAGTGCATTTTCCTGATCGTACGTATTCACTTTATTTAGTATTTTTACTGCAGAACTCCTACTGCTACCACTGCTCATCTCTGACTATCAAGGAAAGCAAACATTTAATTACAACTACATGAATTAATGTAGTAACTGTTGACGTAGATTAGCAGGTTTGTTGTGAGAGAGAAGTTCCAGCATGCCGAGCTGCACAATTAACCCAAATATTATCACAATACAGCCAAGTGCAATATCCAAATTGCAGGATCTGCAGTTTTTAAACATAAACATACGATTGTAAATGAGGCATTGCGGCGCTGCAGAGACGTCCAGGCCTATAAATCATGTTCTGCAGACATTAAGGGAACATGCAGCAAAAATCACATCTTCATTTTCATATTTGATTCATGGCTTTTACACCACAGTGGAAATATCTGCCAGAGTAATCGTTGTTTTTTTGTTATTGTTCAGTGCGTGTTTTGCAGTTACAGCCGTAAAGTGCTGCTACAAGGACGGTAAAGTTGGTTTATTCGGCTGTTTCAAGCCTCGATAAGCAGAAAAGTCACTGAAAACATGTCAGAGAAGATAAACGAAGAGTCGCTGCTCGTGCATCCTTCACGCGTCTATCGCTCCTCGCCACGGCTAAATGTTAGCAGCAGAAACAACACAGTCACACAAACTAATCTTTTATATCATCGCGACCGTTATGGGGCTTACTTGAGCTGCTCTGCTGCCATGATCGCAGTGTTTTGTAGCGGCATTTGCTGAATTAAGGTGATTTTTTAGGAAATTTATGCCGTTTGCCAGCTAATCTAGCAACTCGCAAACAGCTGAGACTCAAGATTTGCGAAGAAAACCGCATCAGAAGACGGAAAAACTCGATATTCAACTTGCATGAGTAAAACCTTGATTATACTAACTTGTTGGTGCTATTACTCTACTCTTCTCGTCCCTTTGCAGGACTCCATTGATTACACGTGCAGTAGGTTGTATCTACACTAAAAGGACAGCAGTGCACATGCTCAGCAGTAGTGTCTACACAAAGAAAAGCCTCAAAACTTGTGTCTACAGATGCATATTTATGTAAAGTATAATGCTGGTCTACTGGCACAGATGGATAGCCAGGTCCTGGTAAATAAAGGGGAGGCGTTCTAAAGTGGCGCAAGTTAAAATCTGTTAAGGAACCAACTCAATAAGCGGATTCAAAATTGAAATTTCTTAGTGATTCCTTCAGAATCTGAATTTTGGAACCAGTTCTTGATGCCCAACCCTAATTACAGTGTCTCTAAAGATCTGGACAGCCTCTGCAAGCTTCTAGGGTCATTGATGATCACTAAATAAACACTGAATCATCTGTGGACAGACTGCAGGAACAAACAAATTTCCCCACCAGCGTCGATTGAAAAGCCAAAGCGAGTCCAGACGTACCTCTTCGGGCTCAATGAGCTTGAACTCCATGCCGCGGCCGGTCCAGGCAATGAAGTGGGCGTTGCCGGGGTCATCCAGAAGGGCCACCAGGAACTGCCAGAGCTGCAAAGAGCCACGGCGCTGGTAAGGCGTGCCCTCGCGAAAAACGCTGCCCCCTTCCTGCTTCACCTCACCTGGACGAGGAACATGCAGAAGGTCAGCGCGGCCACATTAATCTAAATGTTTTAGATTCTTAAAGTCCTGGAGCGCACTGAACCAGCTGCACTCTGGTTCATCTCCAGACAAGTTCGTGTGACATTTGATACGTTTTCAGCTCAATAATGCGTCAAACCATTAAGATACCATCATTAAATTATGGTCTAAGTGCTTCTTACATTACATATACAAATCAGCAAAAAGTTTGACTCTTAACAGCTGAAAAATAACACAACTCTACTGGTGCCAGCTCATCTACAGGTCACTGACGTAAATTTAAATCCTTATTAACACCAGTTTATTGCTAAAATGGATGTGTGTGTTCAAAATCTAATTAAAGAATAAGATGCTTACATGTAGGATACACTAAAAACTTGTATTTATTAATATTTTTAGCTAATTCACAGCCGTACAACAGTGTAATTTATCATCACTCATCACACAAATGAATATCTAATACTCTTTATCCATCAGTATGTAAATCAATACTTTAACATGCATGTTTTTCTTTCAAATATCTAAAAATATCTGTAATTTTTTGCTGTAAAACTAATTTTACAGCCAAATGTTGAATAAACGACCATTTCTAAAAACAGATTTTTGATGCGAATGTTATTTTAAACAGGCAACATGTAAATTAATACGTTTTCCTGCTATTTTACTCGACATTATCAACAAAACAAGAGTTAAAAAAAATGTATTTACCTTTCTTCAACCTTTTATATATTAAAAAAAATGAAATATCTGTTAAATTTCTTTTTTTTTTTGTTGATTTAAATACAGTAAAAACAGTCTGTTGTTACCATTAATGGTTAAATACTATCATCTGTAAAAGCACAAATTGTTGTTGTGGACATTATTTACATGTTTTTAACAGTCAACATGTAAATTAGTGTGATTTTAAAAGACACAATCTGTAAAATAACATTTTAAAAACTTGAATACGCATGATTTTCTTTCAAATGTCGGCAAAATAACATAATCTGTTGATTTAAATGCAGTAAATAGTGTGATTTTACTGTCAAATGTTGAACACATTTAGGCCTGTTTTTATCTTCTTCTGTCAACATGTAAATTAATTGTTTTACTGGATATTTACTAAAGTGTAAATCTGTAAAATACCAGTAAATAGAACTAAAAAATCCAGTCACAACCTTCATTTTTACCAGTGCAGAGCCATAAGCAGCGCTGAGTGATGCAGTCAGCAGGTAAACGGACACTGATTCGTGTTTGGTTCTCGGTTGTTTACCGGTCACCGGATACGTCGTACACAAGTGTGGGAACACGAGAAGCACAGCTAAGTTACTGCTGCCGTCTCTCCGAGAACCTGCACACTTCACCGGTTCAACCAGTGCCGACGCCCTCGGGCTCTGCACTCAATCTCCTTCAGCGTCAATAAGCAGCGGCATCATGGGAAAGAGCCCTACATCGTACTCACGGAGAAACCAAACCCACCAAAGACCCACATAGAGGCAGCTCTGGTGTCTATACGATGATGTCAGGTGTACAGATTGGAGTTACACCTGCTGTCAGCGGCTAACGCATCAGCTAAATGAATGTGTGAATGCAGAGGGATTATGGGTAGGCGGGCTCACCTTCGAACTTCTCTGGAACCACACGGGAGTCATTTTCAAACAGATAGCCTGAGAGACAAGGGGAGAATTGTGTTAGAGCCTCGAGTGGCCTTGATCTCAGCACAACCAGGCTGCTCATGTGGGATCAGAGCCAAGCTGTGAACGCACCAAAACACAAGCATCCACTCACGCATGAATAACATTAAGCCAATAAGTGTGCTCTCTCCTTCCACTGGAGTTACTCGAGTACTTCAGTGAAAGGGACTCGAATCTTTGCTCCCAAGACCCATGAACTCCTCCTTACCATCCTTTAGGCCTCTAAACGTCTCCTGTCAGCTTCTATACGCTTAAAATAATTGAATAAGAATTTAAATCACCCCGAAACAGTCCCACAAACAATGGGAGAGAAGGGAGGGATTGTTTTCCTTCTAGCTGGGGAAATAGTGCGCCTTTTCCAGGAGTTATGTTTATTCAGGGATTCTTGAGGCAGGGGTGAGGCGAGAGCCTCTGCCAATGGAAACAAAGACACACCACCGGTTAGCCAATGGAAACAGGGACGCTGAACGCCGGCTGGCCAATGACCGCAGAGCTGGAATCAGTGAAGGCTCGATGTAGATAAAGAACTGGAGACGGAGGAGGTTGGGTTCAAGCAACACTGATAACACTGTGAATCCTTCTACAGTAATCTGGCAGAAGCCTTTAAAGCTGGTGTAGGTAGAAATCTGGAAATGGCATTTAAATTTGAGGATACAGTCGTCCTCTGCAGCTTTCTACCTTCGGTCCTAAATACAGACGTCCTGATCAAGTGTTTTTTTTGCCACCAATCCAGTCAAAGTCATTTAATATTTGCCAGTTTCTACCAAACGTTTTCCCAGATAATACACACTTCATGTATTGTAGATGGCTGCACCACCAGCTGGAGCCTCTTACTGTTTAATTACTGTTATTTATACACAGTAATTTTAATTTAGTACAGTTTTTATTCATAGTATAATTTACACTTATTGTGGACTTTGTATCTCAGTATATTTTTCAAATTTATTTCTATTTCTATTATGTTTTTCTATTGTAGTTGTAGTCATTTTACTCTTATTGCTTGCTACTGTAACAACAGAAGTTCCTCTTGGGGATCAAGAAAGTATTTCTATTCTATTCTATTCTATTCTATTCTATTCTATTATAATTTATATAATTAAAATGGGCAGTTCCATGTTGGCAAGCCGAAAGCACTGTGGGGGCACCATGACAAAGTCTTTGGTGGTACCTAATGACCTGGTAAGTGCATGTGAATGTCCAATTTACTTTTTTTTAAAATCAATTATTGATTGATACTGCTGCATTTGTTTTTTAAAATATAAATTTACAAGACATCTGTAGTGTGACAGCGGACGTAAACCAATGATCAGGCTTAGGTTCGTGAAAATTTTATTATCAGACCAAGTCTTAAACCTCCTCCACTATAACTTTTTTTTTACTTCGTATAGGCTAAACAACTAATTGAGAAACCAATTGACAGAATATGTGACATTAAAAATAATTATTGGTTGCATCCCTGATTAAAAAAGAACAGTGACAGGTTATTATTACCCATGATGCATAAGCAATTAGCAATTTTAAAAGAGTGAAAATACCACTAATCAGGAAAATCCGAAAGTTCCTCAACCCTTAATCGATCAATGCTGCCGCTCTACCATTGAATCAGGCTTTCTAACATCTGGAGGAGCTTGCATTTGCATCTATTTAGACCTGTGATTGGTTAAAGTCTCCCAGAAGAGGTGCAAAAGTCTAGTTTCCTCTCAGACCACTTGAATAGCAACTTGCTAAATGGCTAATATGGAACTTTTGCACCATTAGGCAGAAAATATACAACCTACACCAGCTTTAACGGGCAAAATCTGAAGGTTTTCACAGTAAAAGTCGGTCAGAAAATGCAAAATATTCACCTTCATTGCTGTGCTGGGGGTTTGGGTAGCCCTCGTTGTGGTGGTACATGGAGGGACATCCAGGCACATCTGTAAGAGAACAACCAATAAGGTCAGGAAATGCTAAAAACACGACTTTTATGGCAAGAAGTGGCTTTAGAAATGATTGATCATCAGTTAGAAGTCAGACCTAACTGTATGTGAAGCTGATGTCAGGTGGCGACTGCCTCTCTGAGCGATGTCGGTTTGAGACGGCGGTGCATTATACGGGTATACTGTGCGGTTGTGTGATCACCGCGAGCGCCGCAAGGACGAACGCCGCATTTATCATATCGCTTCTCTTGTCTCTGCCGGTATTTTTAGGCCGTGAGCAAGCACCTTCACCAGACCAGAAAAGTGGCACAGTATACAGTGTCTGCACTTTGTCTGGGCACATCAGCGACTGACTCAAGTAGCTGAAATAGATTTTTAATACCGGTTCTCTCGCGGAGCTCCGAGCGAAATCCTCTGCAAGTTGGAACACCTTGTAAAGCACACTTAATGCGTCGCGAGGTGAAAGTATTGTGCTCCAGATCCTGTTTCTGCCCTCTTCACCTTTGTGCTTTTCCTTTTATTTGGCCGTCTGAGCGCACAAACAAAAAAAGGTGACTCACTCGCTCGCTCTTCCCTGCGTGTTTGTCTGTTTTTGTCTGTCAACTGTGTCAACGAGGCCTGCAAAGTGCACAAGAACTGAAAGGTGCAGCTCCTCGCCCGTGGCTCAGACCGTGACTCACTCGCGGGGAATGCAGCTGCTGTGATAAGATGCCACTGGGGAGAATCAAACCCTCCATTCCAGGGCAGCAGCACTCGATCATACTGTAAATAATACGTCTGGCCGGCTCCCACCGGGGGAGTGATGGGTAAGATTGGGTGTGAGAGCACCGGGGTTAATTGTGCACCGAGTGGCATGGCCATTTTGTGTCTTTCAGGCGACACAATAGCAGTGATTAAGCGATGGAATGCCAGTTTGTATGCGAAACTAGGAGTCTCCTCCTCGAGCCCTGCTTTTAAGACGGGACTGCAGACTTGTGGCATTTGTCTGTCATTGTTCGCCGGCTGTGTTGTCTTTACACGCCATTTGCTTTAATGCACCTCTTTTGTCTGGCCCATTACTTGTTGCACAATTTTGGGATGGGGTTTTCTTTCATTTAAACGATCACACAGTTGGATGTCATCGTAAATCAAAAGCAGGTTACAATAACTGAAACCAGTCGCTGTTTTGTTTATCGGAAGCAATAAATTAAAAGCTCTTAAACATGTTGATTATTCAATCAACCGTCTGGAACGACGTTTAACCCAGTGAACCCGAGGCTTAAAGGCACGTCGGCTTTAAAAACCTACCGAGTTTATCAGAGCTAGGAACTGTAAAAAATGAAAAAATATTAAAATTTTCGACCTTCAAATGGTGCTTTAACAAAAAATGTGTGGTTCACTTGGGAGAGAAATCAAGGCTCAACGTGTCATCAGAATAATTTTATGTCTCATTTTAAAATCCGCCAAAAAATATGCCATGTATACTAACGAGATTGTGTAAAAACCAAAAAATTTTGCGCTAATTGTCGCAACTAAAAAGCCATGAGTGACTTCGCTGCAACCAACAGTCGTGTGACTAAAAATCTGAAATATTTCGGCTGAACTGCAGGCAGTGTTTACCAAGCTGTTCAGTACAGGCACTTTTGGTACGAAAATGTTAAGACTATTAAGAATGGCCAATGTACAGAATAGTTTTAATTGTGAACCTCGTAGTTCCCACAGTTGTGTCGGACCTTCTCCGTCTCACAGTTGCACAGTATTGTGGAACTAAAAACAAGTAGGAGTTTCCAGTGGAACACAGGATGTGACGGACCGTTTTCTCTCTGTGACGTATGGCTAATGCTAATGGGGTGGCTAATGCTAACAGCAAGAAGCCAGAGCTGGAAGACGCTCCACCGTGGTTAAAACCACCCGTCTGGGATCACTTGAGTTTCCTGGTAAAGTATGAAAAAGGAGTAAAACAAGTGGACCAGACCAAAGATGTAAGGAGCTCCAAACGTGGAGAAACTATGGTGTTTATTATTGGTGATAACTCTGGGTTTACTTCTCCTATCAACACGATTCAAAGACTGGTAGATAGTTAGAAATCCACACTTTGGACATGAGTTGAAACGTCGACTCAGTGAGGCGTCTTGCTGCTACGTCATCTTAAATCGGTCATGTCATTTTGACGCACTGGCACGCCCGTCAACTCTTATCTAACCGAACCGTGACTTCCGTACCGAGGTACGTACCAGAACGTGATTTTTGTGTCCTGTTACACCCCTAGTGTTTCCACTAAACAGATAGTAGACAAACATGGAAGCAAATTAGAGCAACTGAGAGGTAAATAAAAGGTACTGAAGCAGTAAAATAAATGCAGCGTGGCTCAAAAATGGTATATAGAAGGGCAAGTTGTTGGAAGAGACATTCAGCATGTTGAAACGTCTTTCTTAAAACGGGCAAGTTTGTAAAATATCTATAACAGAGATTGAGGTGTCGTTTCTTATTTTTCTGTGTTGTTATCACAAGCGGATACTTGGAAAAATGTTATACATGCTGGTTTTTTTTCCCATTTTTGTAAAAAGAATCCAAAAAATTCAACTTTACTTTTTCTTTTTTTAATGATTTATAGCATAACTGTGTCATATTGCACTAAAGTACTTTGTGACTTCCTTCTAGACATGGCTGTGCTGTTTCCACAGAGGGGCAGGACTTCATATTTTAGTAAAAAATGAGCCCACAGTGGGTAAAAACATGACAGGAGCAAAGAAACAGGTCGGGGTTCAGAGTTAAATGGTAGCAGATTGTGGTTTCTCATTTCTACTGATATTTTTAATCAGATTTTTAAGACTACCAGGAATCTTAATGCTCAAACAGATGTGTGTCTTTTTATTTATTCCTTCTACTTACACTAGTCTTTATACACTTTACATCGAGAGCTCGAGGCTTCTTTTGTTTTCTACAGCAGACTGATAAACTCTGATCTTTCCTGTCGGATCAAACTCATATCAGAGACACTTTTAAGGAAACTCCACCAAGCCTCTCCTCGCAGTTATCCGCAGAAAAACATCCTTTTGTGCTTTCTGTGTCGAGGTTGCTGCTATAAAAACAGCGACTCTGCGGTTGTTTTTATTTGCATTGCAGCCGTACACTAATGTTCACGCACGGCCTGCGGGGAATCCGAAGCACCGCTGCAGCTTCTGGGACGAGTTTCTCTCTGCTTGTTTTAAATTCAGAGCCGGTCTCTATGCTCACCGCTGGTAAAGCTTGTTGTTAAAGCTCCTGGGCTGCTACCCCACCCCAACCTCCACCATTTACCCTCCTACCTACCACTGCCTCCCCCCCTTCACCCTCTCCCAAAGCCCAGCCAGTGAGAGGTTCGAGTTACTGCGGCCACGCTCATTTTTCCATTATGAGTTCATCTGCCTGCAGAAAAAGGAAGCCGCTGGTGCAACCTGAAACCCTGGAGCACTCCACCAGGGACTCTAGTCTTTCCAGTGCCCTCCATTTTCTCAATGAAATTCCTCTGCCTCTCTCTCTCACAGAGGAGGGAGGGAGGGAGGGAGGGAGTGGGATGGGGAAGGAGGGAGGAGTGTAGCTGCAGCAGAGAGAAAACATTTTTTTTTAAGTGTCAGAGAGTTGAAAGGAGGAGTTCTGGAGGCTGAGCTGGGTAGGAGTCTACATACAGTGGAGAAGTTTGTTTGCCTTTTGGACATTTTGTTCTAGGGTTAGCGACGCACACCGGGGAGGGCTTCTTTTCTTTTTAAAGGGGCATTTTGAGGCGATGCCAGATGATAGCCGAGAGATAAACTGCCAGGATTTTAGTTTACAGACTGTATTCATCACATTTATATATGAAAATGTGAATTTTTTAACACTAAAGAGATGTTAAATCCACATTTCTCACTGTTTAATGCTTCTTCATTACAATCTAAAGCATAAAAACTGCCTTGAAGCCCATTTTGTTGTAACATTATACCTTCAGTAACCTTGAGAGTTAACTGAATTTTCAATACAAGTCAATAAAGTGTCTTTTCTATCAATGTTTTTGCTAACTGGAAAAAAAACCGTTCTACATTTCCTGGTTTGACCTTCCAAGATGTGAAGATTTCTTGCTTTTACCTGATTTGCAGCACTGCTTATTAGTATCTTAGCTGTTCTACATTACTGTTTGGACAGGACAAATAAGGTAAAGCTCTCTACCTTCCAGTTATCAGAAAAATACTTCCCGTAGTCTTACAGTGACTAAGGCTGCCGATAAAGGTGACAAAAGCCAGACAAACAAGACTGACAGAAAGTTAACCGCCGACTTAATTACTTTCCAGGTCGTTCATAAAACTGAAAGTGACAGATTAGTCGTTTCCGGCTTTTCAGATGCAAAAAGTTGTGTTTTATTTTAATACATATTCTAGATCTCTGAATTTTGGACAGATTTATGGACTAAACAAGCAACAGAGCAGAAACTAACGACTGTTTTCATTGCTGATTAATCCGTCCGTTAGCTGTTTGGTCTATAAAACGTCTCCCACAGGTCAAAATGACATCTTCAAACGTCTTGTTTTGTCTACAACCCAAATATTTTCAGGAAATAAACCAGATTTCTCCACTGTTTGTAAGAACTTTGAGGATTTAGGCTTGTGAATGGACAGAAGAAGCAAGTTTAGGAAGTGTTACTTTAGATTTAAAGACTGATGGATTCACATTAACTACGCTTGTACCTGAAGATTATTTTCACTGTCGAGTAATCCGACGATTTCCTTGATGTGTTAGTTGTTTTATCTATAAACTGTTTCCCAGTGGTCAAAATGACATCCTCAAATTCCATGTTTGTCAGAAGAGGAAGGAAACCAGAAGCTGGAAGCTGAGAAATGTGCCTCTCCTTCATAAAAAAAATCTGTCGAACCAATTAATCGACTGGTTTTCTCTGATTTCAACAGGGTTTTTTTAACTATTGATTGGACGGTGAGCAATTGTACAAAGTGATATTGGTAATGGGAGACTGTGATGGGATTTTTTATATATATATATGTTTTATACATTTCAAGATTAACTGATTATTTAGAAAGAATCTTAGTCACACTAGTCGTATGGTGACTACTGCTGCAACTTCTGTTTTCATTTTTGAGTCATCTGTCGATTACTTTCTCCGTTGATCAGTTAGTTGTTTGGTCTGGTGAATGTCGGAAAATTGTTAAAAATGTCCGTCAGTGTTTCCCAAAGCCCAAACAGACATCTTACTTTATATTAATCCTACTTGGAATTAAAACGACAGACACACAAAAGCCAAACTTGCCACCGTCTGCAGCATCATTTTTAAACACAGTGTGCGTGGCTCACCAGGTTCGTAGGTGTAGTCTGTGGGCTCCTGCTTCACCATCATGTGGGCTGGTGGGAACCGATGTGGGTGTGAGTGTGGATGCGGGTGAGGGTGGGGGTGAGGTCCGTGTCCCTGTCCTCCCCCGTGTCCCGGTCCGGCCATGTGAGCCGCCCGCTCGTACAGCGGGTCCATGTATTCTTGCTTAAAGCTTTGCTGCAGGTAGGGCATGCAGGGGTCGGAGTGCTGCCGATGGTAACCGCCGCCTCCACCGCCTCCTCCTCCACCACCACCTCCTGGACCTCCACCGCCTCCTGCACCACCTCCACCGCTGCCGGCCGGGGCAGAAGGCATGCGCTGGAAGGCCTGCCCTGGTGGGGGGAACTGGGGGCACATGGGGTCTCCTGAAGCGCCCTGAAACCTGGAGCTGAGAAACGAGACACAGACGCTCAGTTCAGGATCTCGGTCGATAAAAATGTGCAACTCAATATCCCGAATCCCTGCTGCCAGGATGTGCGTGCTGTGTCACCTGGCGTTGATGGGGTAGCTGTTGCTGGGGAGCGGCTGGGAGGTGGCAGCAGGGTTCATGTAGCCAGCGTCGGGCCGTCCGGCCGAGGCAGGTTTTGGGGAGTAATGCTGCTGCATAGGAGACATGGGGGTCCCTGGGCAGGAGCTCTTCGCTCCTCCTGCAGCCCTTTTCTGCTCATAGGCACTGAAAAAACACACATGATGCATGAAAACAGGCAAACTGGACAGCGGTAGTAGCTTTTTGTTAGTCAATACAACAAACAGTTTATCGGAGTTCTTCTCTGGGGGTTTCGTCGATAACATGTGGTCAGAGTTTTAGCTGCGTTCACTTATTCATGACAGCTGACCAGTGCTGGGTCATCGTACAACCTGGTGTTGCTGAGATAAAATCATTGTCTCATTTATTCTGCCTTTGGTAACAGTGGATGTCAGTAAATGTGTGGGGAGACAGTGAATCATCCCTTTGTGCCTCCCGAGAGTTCGGCCTCCTCTTTAATGCAATGGAGGTAAATGGAATTGCAATTATCGGTGCTAAAAGCATTAAAACGTGATGTTCATAGTTCCTCGTGTCTTTCCAGGAACAATGTCCTGGTTAATCTGGATAACTCGGTGACGCTGCTGTGGAACATTTTCAGTGGAATTGCTTCCTAATGAAGAAATGGTCCCTCTGAAGTGTGTGTGTTTTCTGGATTATCCTGAGTAACCAGGAAGGTAGCTCTGGAAAAAGGAGGCAGCGGTTTTCCATGGGATCGAATTCCCCTTTGGACCGAGGTGGATGCAGAAATCCCGAAGGTGAGTCACAAAACCAAGCATGGCTGCACACCACTGGAGGTGAGTGAAAACAAAACAAGTTTCTATTTGCTTGTAGTGACCCTTGAATAGGCCATTGCTGCTTAATAGTTCACGTTAAAACACATTTAACATGACAGTTTGTGAGACTGTCAGCAGCATTTCCAAAAGTCTCCATTTTAGGGGCACTAAAACTCCAAAGTAGTTATTTTTGGGTGCAAACATGTCAGAAGTTGAGCGTTTTAAAGGTCCCATATGGTAAAAATACATTTTTATTGTGTCAAATAAAAGTTGCAAGAACATAAAGACCCTTACTGCCACCATTCAGCTAGCTTTCTTTAACTAGACAAACTCCCAGCTTCACAAGCCGGTTGGAATTTCGTTAAGTTGCTAAGTAGGAACTGAAGAGTTAGCTGCAAGAGTGAGCACAGGAGTCCTCATGCACTCCCAGCATATGAGGAGCTGAACATCCAGTGGGTTACTTTTATTACCTCTGCCAAGGAGGTTATGTGAAGGCCGGTGTTGGTTTGTTTGTTTGTGTGCAAAATAACTCGAAAACTAGATTTGAAAGAAATTTTCACGAAATGTGTGAAATGGGACAAGAAAGAAATGATGAAATTTTTGGACTGATCCGGATCACCGTCTGGATCCAGGAAGGTTTTTAATGTAAGTGTAACCGGGTGAAAAATTAAATGCGGTTTACTCTAAAAGCCACCAGACGGCACTCTTGTTTTTGGGGTAACCCCCTCTGACCACATGACATTTTGGGGCTCCACGCAACAGACAGCGACACTGACGGAGTTCTCTTTCCTTCCTGAGCGACATACGCACGGTTGGGCCGGCATTCTTATCTCCAGTTGTCTAAGAAGCTGGGAGGCTGTTAGGAGCTGCCGCGCTAGAGGCCGCGACTGTTCATTAGGTCGGATGGGGTGAAGGCCACATTGTCGGTAGGACATTTGAACTGTATGTAATTACATTTGTATTTGTAACGTTCTATACAAAATATGTGAATTGGGAGATTGTGTTGGGGGTGGACTGAAGCTGCTTGGTGGAGGTATGAGCTCTCTGAGGGCTTTTCTAGTTATCAATGGTAATGTCTTCACATCAAAAGGAAAATCCTTGGTGTTAGCATTCTGCATGGCTTACATGGCTAACGTTACCATTAGCTTTGATCGTAAGTATTTTGGTAATCCTACAAACTCTTCGCACACATAACCAAAAAAAACAGCTGTGCAGTCAATTTAGCTGCAATTAAATGTAAAATAATCACTCAGATAAAGGAAAGTTAGATGCGATGGAAAGTCCTGTTCATTCATTTCTATCTGTTGTCATTGGTTTTGTTTTGTGCTGTCAATTACAGATGCAGAGAGAGTTTTCTTCCTGAAGGGGACAGCAGCAAACCAGGGGTGAAATGAACTATCTTTGTCGGATTCAAAGACATTCTGGGGACATGTGAGGCTATTATTTTGCTGAAAGAAGAGACAATGTGGGGAATTTAAAGCAAAATTAATGTGGATGTGTGATGAGGAGCTGGAGGTACCTGGCATAAAGGCACTGCTCTCCACTGGGGTAGCTGAAGGTCTGCTTGTGGCTACAGGACTGGCTGGGGTCGGAGCCCGGGCTCTGAGGTTCCTTCTTGATGGTGACTGGAGGGCTGTGAAATGCCACCGCTGCAAAGAAACGGCAAACAGACAGCGGAGATGAGGGGTTGGAACACAAACAACACAACAAACAGCAGCAATTGTGTGCATGCTCCTTTGTGACGCTGCCCTGCCCCGATACTCCTGTCAGTAGGCTCAAAGGCAAACGCAAATTCTTCCGTCTGCACAGGAATCTCCTTTACGTGCCAGCCAAAATGCTTAAGCGACTGTCAAGTGCAAAACGCAGGGCAGCAGACAGACACGTATAAACACACGCTTCCACTGACACACAAAAAAAAAACCACACATGCTCACACACGACTGCATTCCTGCAGTCATTTGGAAGCCCAGAAGTGTCCTCGCCCACTTTTCTTCACCCTTCCAGACACAACAGCAGCCAAAACTTCCTCCAGCTTAGAGCTAAACAACTGAGAAGTCTGATGAAAGTACATGTCACACCTTTGTTGGAGCTACGTGTACACAGAGTCAGCATTCTTTCCTATTGGCAACCAGATGTTTGCCATTTGTTCTTCACTTTTGTGTAAAGAGATATCTCCAAAATAAAAGATGATAGTGCCACGAAAAAGCCTCAACACAGCGAACTGTCCATCAAGCTGGACTGCTGGAGGGGACCTTTTGCCTTGACGGCCGCAGAAACCACCCAAAGTGGAGCTTCAAACTGCGCCGAGGGCTTGTGTTTATTATGTGAGGGGAGGTTTTCACCCGGAGAACTGTACAGGATGTTTTTCTGGTCCCGACAGGGTAAACAGCAGCAGCTGTGCACTTCCAGCTGGGGAGGCATGTATTTATGTGTGTGCACGAGTGTGTGTGTGTGTGTATTAGCGATCTCGGCTAGCATTTGTGCGTGCAGAAAAGAGTGTGTTTCCCCGAGTGTGTGTGCGTTTGCAGTGGGTGGGGAGCTGACGGCCACACTGAAAGCTCAGCCCAGGTAATTACATGGTGTCGTCCATTCACAAAAAGGAGGAGGAAAAAAAAAGCGTCTGGCTGCCTGAATGAAGCTGAAAATGACTCTTTGCACCGATGCGAGAGATGGAAAGTAAAGGAGAGCAGCGCGAACAAAGAGCGAGAAAAAGATTACAGCAGCGTAAACCACAAACAACTTTAAGGAGCGGCCCTGTAGGATTTTCCCTGAACTCTCAAAGTTGGCTCCAAGTGCTTGTTAAAAATTTAATAAAACGCCAAACATGCACAGGGTTTCATGAGGTGCTGGAGCAATGAGTCAATCAGCAAAAATGTCTCACTGAAAACATCATAAACTAGCAATTGATCGTGTAATTTATTAGCGAGAGAAGCCAAAAACATTCACCTGTTGTTGTTTTATCTGCTTTATGTTATTGTACATTAAGCCTCTGAACGTCAAGCAGTTTCTGTTTGTTCTGCACCTCCATGGAAACAGAACAACCATGACTGGAAGTAGAGAGAACTCAGAAAAGGCCTCTGTGCAGAATAACAAATTTATAAAGCCACAAGTCATAAAAAGGAAAAAGCAAAAGTTGAATTTCGTTGATTATTAATTCACACAAATTGAGAAAACCCAGAATCAGCACGTGCAACATTCTTAAAGTTTTACCAATACTGGAAAAAGTTTGTAGCTCCACATATTAGGGATATTTTTATTTCAGATTTACATTTTTACATCTTTATAGACTTGTCTCCTATCTGCTCGATGGCGACACTGCCTGCAGTTCAGCCGAAAAGCCTCTGAATTTTTGTCGGGCGACTTTTGGCCACTGCTAAATCAATAAACGCCTTTTTTGACGCGGCAAGTAGTGAAGAATTTTTTGCCTTTGAAAGAATCTGGTTACCTCAAACTATTTTTGGCAGATTTTTTAATCAGACATGCAGAATAAAGGGATTTTGATGAAATATCACGATTTTAAGTGTAGCTTGGTTAATTTTCCAGATGGAACCGGACGTCACACGCAACTAATTGAAGGATCATCTTTCTGGCTCTGATATAAAGTATAATTTGGCCAATTTTTATAAAGAAAAGTGGCTTTAAAACACGTTGTTCAGAGGGTTAAGTTGGACAGACGGCAACGATTAAGAGGCTCCATGTTTAATCGGTTAATTTTGCAGCCCTGCATTCATTTTATACAGTTATTTGGTATTCAGAGTGAAAGTGGCCAAGTAGCGACAACTATGGGATCAAAGAGCTTCACTTCCAACGAGTATTTCTGCTTCGTCAAAGCCGACATCCCTTCCTGCCGCTGCCTCAGATGTTTATTTCACTCTAACCTGTTTGCCTTTGAGAATGCAAAACCTATTAAATGATAAAGCGAGGCTGACAATCAAACGGGCGCTGCGCATCATCACGGCCTCCCCTTCCTATTTTTGGCCTGCACTCACTCTCCCATGGCAGCCAGGCAGGTGAGGAAGTGTTGGCTTTAGCCGCGGATCAACAGGATTAGAGAGCATTTACCCAGATTTCCCAGACAGACGCGATGGGATTCCAGCCTCCTCTAAGTCTCCGGCAGCTCCAGCACACAGGGTGGCACATGACTGCCGCTCTAATAACACAAGTTTGTCTATTGACATTCCCCCTCTTTTCTCCGCCATGGTCATGAACTGCAAACAATCCTCAGAGAGCGGACACAAGTCCACTCAGAGCAGGGCCGCTAATGCGACGGAATATTGCCCTTGATGTGGCTCCGGGTTTACGAGGATGTTCCGTTTCAAACAGCCCGGCCTGGGAGCGGCGTCGGCTGGATTCGGAGGGGTTTTGGGTACAAGTGTGTGTTTGAGCGGTTTGTGTGCAAGCTTTCTGGAATATTAATTAATCTGGTAATCGAGCACCAGGCAGCTTTTTTTTGTGTTTGTCTATCTGCCTGTGACTGCGATTGCGGTCGCGTGCGTTTCCAATTAGATGGAGTCGGTTGATGTTCTGGTAAACAAAATGCTTGGACAATGAATACACAGATTTCTGTCAGGCTGGGCTTTGTTATAACAGTAATTTGATCTAAATACTAGACCCCCTCCGATGAAAATCAAGTTATTTTTTGCCTTGTTAGCATCTCCATATGGTGTTTTAAATATTCTGTCATGAGCAAAATAAACAGTCAAGAATACGGTTGAGTATTTCCTACATTGAAACACAGTTTACAGTTTCACAAACACAGATTCAGACTTCCACAGTTTCGTACGAAATAAACCTAATGGAAAAATCCAGTCAACATGCAGGATGGGACTTTTTTGCATCATTATTCGTCTTCAGAAACAGCACCTGGTTCGAACATTTATGGCTGATTTCAATATTACAGCTTTCCAGCATGTAGACTGGAGAAGTTTTACAGTGTTTGAGTGGATTTGTAGGTAGGGCTGGACCCAAATATTCGAATATCCGAATATTTGTTCGTTGTGGTGGTATTCGAATAATAATTTTCATATTTGAATATTCGTGCAATCCGCCGCCGGGCGCTGCCGAGCATTGCCGAACCCTGCTGAGCGTTGCCAAGGCTTTACTATACTGCCGGGTGCCGCCGAGCATCGCCGAGCATCGCCAAGCATCGCCAAATGCTGCCAAGGCTGTAGTACGCCGCCAAGCGCTGCCAAGTGTCGTCGAGGCTGTAGTACGCTGCCGAGGCTCTAGAATGCCGCAGTGGTTCTAGTACGTGGACCTGCCGACTCCAGTGTCACCCCCCACCCCGGCCGACACCGCGGCACGAACTGAATATTCGAATATTTGCCGAATACTGGATCCAAATATCCGAAGCGCAGATATTGCTATTCGGGCCAGCCCTAGTTGTAGGTGAGCTGGAGTGCTCGGGCTACAGCGAGTGGCTGGGAAAGCAAGGGCTTCCTAGATCAGCACATTCTATAATAGGTAGCAGTGTAAAAGTTCCATATAAGTCATGTTAAAGGCATAAAGTTCATGAAAAAACTTCTAAATATGTAGTTTTGACACATAAAAATGGATTTTAATGGGTTTAAACAGCAACTGGAGAGCTAACACACAGAATATTGTAACGTAATCATGTTTAGCTGGTGTAATGTTTACCTTACATAGTCTACACCATCTTTGTTTAGGGTATTAGCATGCTAACAATTGCTAATGTGGACTAAACACAAAGTATCAGAACTTGAGATATCGTCTTATTTATTCCGTATTTTCTTTCCTGTCAAAATTCGATGCCGACATTGCGAGATTAAGGTGTGTTGTGTCCAAAACGTAGCTTCACTTGAGGTTCAGGAGCCAGAAAAAGCTTGATACCACTTTTTGTCTCCACATATAAACTCCCCAACAGTTTAGGACACATGGTAGAGGTGGCGCAAGACTTTCTTTCACACAGTTCTCATTAAACCCATCAGTGGCAGGTAAATCTCCCTGTATTTTACAGTATACTAGATTTGGTAATTCAACGAGCAGTAGTTGGTTTGCCAGAGTTTAAGAGGGAAGCAACCGCAACTACAGAGCTGGAGAAGCAACAGCAGCTACAAGCTTGGTGGAGCTTCTGGTGGGAAAACCTAGAAAGAAATGCTGAAGCTCCAGATAAAGAAGAAACTCGGAAACGCCATAAGCAAGCGTCAACGGTAGCGTAAAGTTCTACACTGCAGGTTTGAGATACAAGATTCATGTTGGGATAATTCGGAGATCACCAAAGTTGCAGGGACTCCTCCTCTAGAGATCGTGGGTACCTCCATCAAAATCCACTTTATTAGTTGACATATTCCAAAGGGGAACAGCCACCGTCATCTTTAAAGCCCCACCACTTGCCAGAAACTGAATTTGGGAACAAATCTAACATCCAGCTCCAAAAATAGCCGTTCAAACAAAGCCTGGTCTCCACCAACTGTTACAAACTCTGGCATATTACAGTAAATCTCTCTGTCCAAATGATGTCAAATTTGCTGCTGAAGTTTATAAGGTGCTGGCAGTCTTGTAAACGGATCCGGGGAGAGTTATGTTCTTCGGGTTCTCGTCTCTTCCTGCTTTTATTTGGGGGCAATACGACCTCCTCTAACTGCTTTGTTAAATGTTACATCACCCTTTCACGGAAGATCCTCATATTTCACCGTTTCTTTTCTGCACCGAGGACAGAGGGGGGACGAGGCTTGTGAGCTCAGGCGATCGGAGCGTGAAGAAACCTGAAAGGTGTTTAGAAGTGGAAAGACAGATACAGTACACAATAGCTGTTGCCCCGTAAAGCAGACGAATTTGAGATAACGCAGAAGTGTGCGTGCTGAAGTCGTATTTATGTGGCTGTTCTCCGTCAACATCTCCTAAACCAATACGTTTGGAGTGAGGAAGAACCCTTTGACCTTATCTCCTCCTTCCTTATTTTGCGGTATTCTCCCTATTCGGAGCTCCACGTATAGAGATGACCCCCCAGCTGAAGGCAGGGTGAGACTTTTACATATGTAAATGTGTGCTCTTGGAAGGGGGAGGATGCAGGGTGAAAGGTGATGGTCATGGTTGAGTGCTTTAGGAAGTGGAGGGATCATTACATTGGAGATGGAGGGGGTTGGTTCCCATTCAACGGACACCCACCACAAACAAATCGCATGAGCAGGGATGACACTCCCCACCAACGCCACACAAAACTCTTCTCCACACAATGGGCCCCCTCAGCTGAGGATGAAAAACAAAAAAAGCCCCGGCAGGGAGAGGCTCTAAAGCGGCATTTTTACGAGTTTTCAGACAAAAATTACCGGATTAAACTATATCTGTCCAAACATTTTAATATCACGAGGCGGCTTCTTGCAGACCCGGCTGTGAACTCCTCCATCTTCTTTTGGACAGATTATTTCCTACCATTAAAGGCCGTGGCGTAGGGAAATCCAACCTGAAGACAGGAGTGCATCTGGAGTTTCTTACACTGGATGTTTATACGCAGCTCGGCCAAGTCTTAAGCCTCTGGAAGTCTGCAGCACACGACAGCCTCGCTCGCAATAACTCATTGGACATCAGCCCCAATGTCAAACAGGGTGACTGGATCTCGCCAAAGCGGAGAACATGCGAGCGTAACGTAAATACGCACTTAATGGGTCCAGTCGCGCAAACGCTGATCCAAGTCGGACTCTTCTCAGGGGCCAATCTGGAGATCTGGATCTTATCTACATGATATGTAACTGTACATGTGCAGTCTGAGAAGCACGTGGCCTCGGCTGGCTGTGGACAAGCACTAAAAGCTGGGAATATAGGCTACACCTGGTTCTCCCACTCTTGCCGATTGATTCCCTCGAGTGGATCAATAGTAACAAGGATGCCAATTGTGCCACGACGGTTTTAACAGTTAAAAAGGCAGCTATTGATTCACGCAGGCTACAAATGACGTTATTTGCTTAGCTGAATACATAGCTCCATTGTGGTGGAGGCACAACAGGGAACTGTCAACACGTGCATTATAGGTTCGGTGTGATGACCTGTACTTTAGTGTTTCAGTGGTGTTTTACTTTCTAAAACCAAGGTTGGGTTCGTTTTCTGAGGTTCTAGTTTTGTTTTTTGCGCTAAACATTTGGATAAAAATAAACAGCTGACAGCCCAGTATGTGATCTTCTAGACGCAACGAAGTAAACACAAGTTAAAACGTCCAAATGTTTTGTTCTGTTAGAGTGTTAGACTGACTGTTTTACCCTCAAAACACTGGTGTTGTAGTGAAATGGATACAAAAAGTGGATCTATCAAGTAAAATGTTAGTCTAACACGAAATTGCACAACTCGAAAGCTGAAATAGAAGCACCGGTGTTACTTTCTTCATGATACTACCTTGTTCGAATGGATCAATAAACCTAAATTATCAAGGTGTTGGTTCAACAAGACCAAAGTATAGGTTCTGCAGTTTGTCCTGATTTTGTAGCTCAGTTTTCCAACTTCAGCACATTTTAGATGTGTTTTTCTTACGAATTCAAGGTCTTGTCTTCATTTTTGTGCATAAATTAGCCAAACATAACTTAATAAATCCTGTTTTTAAATTCTGGATGGGGAGTGTCAATGAAAACAACACTGTACCGTCATGAACGTCACCAAAACCAAACCTAAACACTATAAAACCAAAGCAGATCATTTAGATTAAACGGTTAATAGCTTGTATTTTCGTCACAGTTTAGTTTTACAGCTGTATTAAAGGTGTAGTTGAATCAAAGTACCGTTTCAAATGAATCTTTTTGCTTTGATGATGCCAGTTTACTGCCAGCAAAAATTACAGTTTTGCCCCTTTAAACTTTTATTTTAATGTTCGAACACTCGGTTTAAAACTGCTTTAGCTTTAGAAGTACACACATTTTTCTGCTGCTACTCAACCGCCGTTTTCTCCCAGTAAGATTACCGTGTAAAGAAAAGGTAAGTCTGATGACATATTTTGCAACTGGGCAAAGCAAACACTGAAGTTGCAAAAACTGGCATTCTAATTTTAATAAAAGTTCAAAAATTGGGTTTACTACTCCTTTAGCGTCCGTAATTTGTTCTGCTGCAACTCAGTCGCCGTTTACCGCAACTTAAAACTGCAGTTTTCTCCCTTCGAACTGGTTTTCTAATGTCAGAGAAAGTGCAAAAATTAGGTGTACTACTCCTTTAGCATTCATTGTTGGAGTCACATTTCTTCAAAATGTTCTGCTGCAGCTCAGCCGCTGTTTTCTTCAAGTAGTTGTACATTTTACATTTGGGCAAAGCCAATCCTGAAGTTGGCAAAACTGAAAATTAAAGGTTGACTTTGCTTAAAATAAAGTCTCAGCAAAACAAAGTTATGTAAACTTAAACTAGTGGCGTCAATGGTCCGTGTATGTCGCGGTCATTCGTTTTCTTATTTTGAGATTTCAAAATAAAAATGAAAAATAAACCGTTTCCCGGTTTTTTTCAGTGATAATACAAAATGAAAAATGAAAAACGGGCCCTAATTCATTAGCCATTATCCGTTATCCGATTTAATTAGATGTGTTTGTAAATGGAAATTAAAATTAAAATACACCCGTGGAAAACTTATTTCTCTACTTCCTGTTGGTTTTGGCTCCGTGACCCGTCTGACTTGTGATGAGGAAGGATCTGGTATCTAAAGCTCCAGTGTTAGCTCACTGTTAGCAGACCTTGCTGTGTGCCGTGGCCTGATGAAGACCCACTGTGGGGTCCAAACGTTGCTTGGCTCACATTGTTCACTATTTCACAGTGGACTTTTCACCAGCGTGGGGTTTATTTGTCCCTTTGGAGGGACCTTGTGGTGCCGCTAGCTCTGCCGCTAGCGCTAAATCGCTAGCGTTCGGCTGCTTTTCGGGACGTTTTTGGGGAGGTTTGGAGGTTTTCTGTTACTTTAGCTTTGCCAGAAAGCAAAGTAGTGATTTAGCGCTAGCGGCGGAGCTAGCGATTTAGCGCTAGCTCCATTTAACCATTTAGCGGAGTTAGCTAAATCGCTAGCTCCTCTTCAGAAGTCAGACGGGTCACGGAGCCAAAACCAACAGGAAATAGGGAAATAAGTTTTCCATGGGTGTATTTTAATTTTAATTTCCATTTACAAACACATCTAATTAAATTGAATAAAGGATAATGGATAATGAATTAATTAATGTCAAAATAAGAAAACGAATGGCCGCGATGTACACGGACTACTTCTCAACTCAGTTTGCATAAACTTAATTCAAGTGTGTGCTACCAGCTGCAGCAATTCATCTAATTGGGTCCAACAGTTCTCCTTTTTCAGTGTGAAATGTAGCATCCCTGCTGTATTGAATAAAAATAAGCTTCAAGAGGACGGCCTCAGTCATCAGAGAAGATCTCTGACTAGATTGTCTACAGTTACAGCGTCTTCACAGGAATTCAAGGGATCAGATTACTAATTTTTGCACACAAAGCCTGAAAGCACAGCTAACGCATCGGTGCCCAGTCGCCTTTATAAACCTCCGTGCACAACAATGTTTGATATGGCAAAACAAAACTGAGCCTGGTAGTTTGTCTGCTTTGTCTAAACGTGTGTTAGCAGTGTTTCTGGTCGTAGCCGAGTGGAAAAATTCAGAGCGGACCGGAGAGAGACTGAGGGGAGGGAAGGGAAGCGAGGCGATACAATATGATCCAGACCGTTTCGCCTGCAGAGGCTATCCAGTCATTCCACTGGTGCGTGGAAACATGTGCTGGACATGTGTGTGCGCTTCTCAGGTCACTGCACAATCAGGAAGACAGAGCGAGACAAGCTGGCCGGCCGGCGCTGACAAACTCATCCTCATCTCCCAGAGCCAGCAGGCCCGAGAGTGGCTTCAGTGTCTGCCTGCTCGGGGAGTGTTGGATCCATTAGTGTCGGCTCTATCTGATTTACAGGCCGTCCTCTCTCATCTGATAATGGTTCAGGCTCCTTGAATATTTAAAGAATGGTTGTCAGATACCTGCCAAACAAGCCTAACGAGATTGATGGAAAGTACAGTGGTACCAGCGAGACAGACGGCTGGCCCGGACAGCGCTGGAGGTTTTCGCGCTGGTTTTGGTTGGCCGTTGAAGCTGCTGCGGCGGCGCATCATGTCGTGTTGGCCAACAGGATGCAGGTCCGAGTGACACTAATCATGGGAAAGGCAGCAGCACAGTGAATTCTGCTAACATCATAGTTTCGCTTCCCTTTTCTCTAACTGGAAATAGAACACGGTGCTTGTCGAAAGGGGTGAGAATGTTCTGGTCTTCACACTTTCTCAGAATCAGTCCTGCAGCGTGGACTGGAAACTTCTCAAAAAATATGAAATCATCTGAGGAGTGATGCACTGTTAGACATGAATGTTCAGTTCAAAACTTATTATTTTAACGATTTACTGAATTTTACGGTTTTGTAAAATTACAGAAAATAACTGGGAAAAATTACAGATTTCACTTTAAAAAAAAAAAGACCCAAACTGTTAATAACAAAAGATAAAGGTTTGTTCTTTTATGACGTTTGAACACAAAATTACACAATTTATTTACCGTATTTAAATAAGGGCGAAATAAATCATTAATTTACAGATATTTGCTGCTATTTAAAAGAAAAAAAATATATATTAGGGACTGAAAAATGGCAAATAATTATAATTTTATATTTAATAATAATAAATAATATTATATTTTTATTATTTTACATATTTTCCCTGTTGCATTTTCTTTCTTTTTCCTCCTTTTTATTTATTTTATTATTTTTATTTATTTACAGTTTTTGAATCCAACAGTTTCCCGCTTTTTTCTTTTCTTTTCTTTTTACATGTGCTCCTTTTTTTATTCAGCAAAATAATTATTATTTTACAGATATTTGGCACCGTGTGTAAGAAAAATATGTAAAGGAATTATACAATGGCAAATAATTTTTTACTGTTATTTTACAGATTTTCCCTGTTTTGTTAAATTACAGAAAATATCTAGTAAAATCACAGAAAAAAGTATTAATTTACAGACCGACTGCAAAAAAACAGGCCAAAAATTGTACATAATGATAATAGAAAATCTGTATTTTTATAAATAAATATATATATTTTACTGTAAAATGACACTGATATACTGTATTCAAATCTGCTAAAAATAATATTATTTTACAGGTATCTGTCATTGTTTTCACTGTTTCTTTCACAGTATTTTTAACATATTTTTTGTATTTTGTTTTTTTTATTTTAGCGTGTAAATAATTGCTCTATCCTATGCAGGACAAACAGCCTAAGATGTGATTGAGGAGAACGTGTTTTACCGACTATTTAATAAGAACAGAGTTGATATTTCCAGTTTCTTGGCTGCACCAAGGGATCACAGTTTAATCGGTAAATGCTCTGACATCTCATGTTTTCCCTATTGTCCACTTCACTTTCAATTGTGCAGCGTTGGCTCTTTATAAATGGCCATTGACCAGCCATAAATCTCGCTGCCCCACTGCTGTTTAGTGGAGCCGATACAATACATTTCTGTCTCGGGACATGTGCAGCGAGAGGGACATCCCGTCACAGGCGAGGGGTGGATGTAATTAATCCGGCACAATATTGACTCTTCACTCTCAATCCCTCAGCCCCCAATATAGCTGTCCCCTCTTAATGTTTAATGCGGGGATCGATCCGGCCCCACGCTGTTACTGAAATGATATAATGAGCTGCCCACCGGGGGCACCGTGGACGCCGAGGAGGGGTGCAGCTTTTCTCTTGCGTTTGCGGCGGCGCATCCTCCTCCTGCCTTATCAGGAGGAGATAACGAACACAGAGAAGGGCCCGGACACCTTCCCTGAAATTATCAGCAAACATGCCACATCCACAGCTCCCCCCCCGCCTTCGCTTCTCGCAAACCCTCCTCCTCGACCTCCCGCTCAGATCCCCTCGATCGGGATCTGGACGGTAATGCCTCGTTTGACCCGCTCCTGCCCCTCTCCTTCCACCTATCTGCCTCCCGGGCTGATTTATCTGCGCTTTATCTCTATCAAGTCGTCTATCAAGCCTCTCCATCTCCTCCTACTCCTCTCCTGGATCGGCGAGGAATCGATATCTCGCCGTACGCTTGGCTCTCAGCTCGCTCTGCACACCTTCAGGCCTGTGTCAGCAGGTTACTATACGTTCAGCCACCTCCTCCTCCTCTGCTACTACTCACGTGCACGGTGGTTTTTAGTGTGCTATTAGGCTACATGTGCATTTTCATTTTAAACCAGCGAACATGACGAGCGTTTCAGCACAGTTTCAGTGATAATCCCCAAGCATGAAACTGCTCATCAACCACTGGGAAAGATGGTGCCAACGTAAAAACAAAACAGGAAGTTGGTTGTTCAGTTGTAGAAAACACTACAAAGGAAGACCAGCAATGGTGCAAAGCAAGACCACACCTGTTACAACACTCGTAATTCATTATATATGTCGAATTACCTGCTGGAAGTCTTTGGTTTCAGAGCAAACACTGCTTTCTGTGCACCATCATTTCCAAAAGTCTCCATTTGTGCCCTTCTATAACAAAAATGCAAGCCCAATTTTCAAAAACAAAACTGGGGTCAACAGAAGTCTTCATTCCAAGACTCCTAAAATGCAGAAATAATGGGGATTTTTGGCGCAAGAATGGCACGAGTTATCCGTTTTAAGATCAAATGTACATGCTTGAAGGGCATTTTATGTTTTAAAAATTGCCAAACACAATTTTACAACAATAAACTGTAAAAACAGACAAAAAATATTAGATTTTCAATTTTTCTAGAGTTCTTGAGCGACTCGAGTGAAAAAGATTCACCAAATCGAAATTTTAAAATTGTGAAACTTCACCAAAATCATGGGTTTTTTTACATGTTATTCAAACATTTCCCAAAAATTAACCATTTGTACTCGGCAGTTTCTGTAAAAAACAAAAAATTCTACAGTCTTTGGCGCAACCGTGAAGCCATTAGTGCCTAAGCTGCGACAAACAGTCACGCAGCAAAAATTCAGGAACCTTTCGACTGAACTGGGGTCAACAGAAATTTTCATTCTAAGAGTCCTAAAATGCAGAAATAATGGGGATTTTTGGCGTAAAAATGGCACGAGTTATCCGTTTTAAGATCAAATGTATTAAAGTAGATGTAGCCTTAAATAACACTGTAAGGCCTCAAGATTAATATGCATTATAGTCAGGAAAAGCTGTGTTTTTTATTGTTTTTGTAGGGTTTTAATCCCTGAAATGTAATTTACTTGGGTAAAACCGCAATATAACAACACTATAGGGTCTAAACTCCAATATTTAAACCTGTTAGGGTCATTTCGTAACGCCAGTCGTAATCTTTTTGACTAAAAAGCACAGTGCATTGGCTTGACTTGACTAAACAGGACAAGTCACTTCACTCCTTTAGCTGCTGGTAAAGCTGAACTGGAAATAAGGGGACACTGCTGCAACAGAATTAACATACAACATTGCTTAACTCGCTGCTTACTTTCATTTTCATTCACTGTTTAGATAGCAAGAATGCTTGGTGTAGCCAAGGCCAGTGGTTCTCAACTGGTCCAGCCTCAGGACCCACTATGTCTCCATTAATATCCATTGCGACCCAAATTTTTGAAGTTTGTTGTTCCTGTTAACAGATTAAGCTTCATTTGGGTGTAGTCTCAACATATTTTGATACAATTTAGGAAAATTTTCGCTTATTTTTTTGCTTATTTGGGGATATTTGGACGCTTTTGCCAAGTTTTTGGGCATAATTTGACCCATTTTGACTGATTCTGAGCACATTTTAGTTCATTTTTGGGACGTTTTAGCTTAAATTTCTCCAATAAGCTGACAGAGACAAACCTAGAGGTTAATAGTGGGCAACTACTGGTGTCACCACCACTAAATATCCTGCTATTGAAAGCAAACTGTGTCATAAGAAACATGTCCTTTAAAATAAAGACTTTATATCACTACTTTTTGCTTCTGCGACCCTCTAAAAATGGCTTTGTGACCCACTTTTGGGTCCCGACCCACCAGTTGAGAACCACTGGTCTAGGCCATAGTTTGGGTTAAAAAAACACCCTGGATTATATAACAAGCTTTTAAAAAACATAATATAGCTAAAGATGAAACCACACGTCTATGAGTTGTTGAAAAGCTCCACCAAACTGTGATTTTTACCTCTAAACTTGTTTTAATTCCAATAAAATGATCCAATGTCTCAGCAAAAGCAGATTTGTGCATCAGAACTTTGCTTTTTTTTTCTCTCATTAATCATCAGATTTAACTCCTGATCCTGTGTGTAAACTGGATTTAAAGCAGTTTAAACCTGCAGCAGCGACCACATGCTGCTGACACACTCATGATTCACTGTTAATAATCTTACATCAATCAGAGGGAACAACCCAGGACTTTTACTTCAACTATTGCACTACAGTTTGCTGCCAACACCTATGTGCTTGAGTTGGATTGTTTTTATGTGCAAATAAGTGTTTTTCTTTGCTGCATTGGTGCTTTTACTTGTGTAAAACGTCTAAACCAAAGCTGAGATAAACCAACGTGCCACATGTCTGAACTGGCCTCCATCGCTGCTGCTGTGAGCGTGCAGCACATTTGACCCACTTCCAGTATCTCCTTATAAGTGATCACTTGAAGTCGGGCTACTGTTATTCTTTGGGCCTCGCCCCTTCTCTTTCACAGCATCTGTTCCCCCTCTTTGGTTTGCGCTCGGCCTCGAGAGGAGAGAAAACATTCCAGCTGCAGGGAAAGCGTCCGAGCAAACACGCCGACGTGCATACGAGCATCGTAGGGATGCGCCAGCACACACATACCCTCTTCTCCTTGCACACACACACACTCACACACACCTCCCGCCAATCTCCTGTAATAAAACACACACTGCCGTCCATTCACAAAGCTCTGCTGCTGACACTCGGGGCTGCGCTGCCTGGCTCAAATCCCCGCGGCCCCCTGGCTTTGACAGGGCTGTTCTGAATCAACACGGAGGAGCTCGGCTTTTACTTCCCCACTGGAAGCTGTTAAACGCCTATTACGCTACATGCCAGGCCATTACGAACTCATTTTCAGTGGATTTGATTGACTAAAATACGACTGAAAAATGCTGTAAACTAGAAGTAGCTTGTGGGAATGATGCAAAGTCCAACTTTCTAATATTTGAGCTAAACAAGCAACAACAAACAAAGAAAGAGCAAAAGCAAACTCTGTGTTTTCATCAGCTACAAGAGGAGTGGCACAATATTCTCTGTTATATCGTAGAAAAACTGGATATATAAATGAGATTTAGTTTAACCCTCCAACCTGGCAGCTTATTTGAAAGACATTACACCAATTATCAAAGCCGGAAACTGTAAAGACAGAAAAAAAAATGCTGGATTTTCAATTTTCCTAAAGCTTTTGAGCTGCTTGAGTGGAAAAAACTAACAAATCTAAGCTAACAAATTGTGAAACTTCACCAAAATCACAAAAATTAACCGTCTGCACTAACTCGATCCTGTAAAAGACAAAAAATTCTGTCCTCCGTGGCGCAAATGTGAAGCCATTAGCGACTCGGCTGCGACCATCAGTCATGCACCAAAAATTCTGGGACTTTTCAGCTGAACTGCAGGCTGTGTTTACGGAGACTTGTATGGACACAAACTAGAGTGACTGAAGAGCAAAATAAATCTGAACTGATCATTAAAGTGAAGGCTCAAAAACAGTAAACAGAGGAGCAAAGTTGCACAATATTCCCCGTAACGCTGCAGAAAAACAGGCCCTGCGCTCCTCATAGGTGTTGTTAGTGCTGGAATAACTCATGTCAATGTCATGAATGAAGGTTTACTCCCCTTAATTCAATGTGCTGCCTCAGCCAGTCTTTCACAACCAGCCCATTCATAAAACTGCAGGGCTGAAGTGTGTGTGTGTGTGTGTGTGTGTGTGTGTGTGTGTGTGTGTGTGTGTGTGTGTGTGTGTGTGTGTGTGTGTTTAAAGTGTACGCCAGGCCGTGTGTGTTTATGCTTGAGCCCGAGCGACTGGATGAGAGGCTGTCAGAAGAAATCATGTGTCCACGTAAGAGAAATCAACCATTTTACTCACAAACAAAACAAAACGCCGCAACAGTCGCGGCCATTGAGGAAGCCTCGCCTCCCCGGGCCGAGCGCTTATTTGTGCATATCTGGCAGGCACCTGGCTGTTTTTGCACACTTTGTTGCGTAGCAGCTGTATTTTGGAAAGTGGAGAACACAGGGCTGCATGTTTCTCTTTTTTTTGGGGGGGGGAGCTGAGGGAGTCGGTGAGGGAGGGGCTCCCGTCGCCCCACGCTCCAAATAGGGCCTGATTGGGCCAGTTCTGATCCAGAAAAACAACCCAAACAAGAGGAAGGCTGTGAATCCATGACAAAGCAGAACCACGCAGAGCCGGAGAGACGCACCGCTGCGAGGGTTTTGGTTGGAGCTCGGTTACTGGAACTTTTTGCCTCTTTAGCTTTTTCTCAATTAACAGAAAATCAATCTTTGATGATAATTAAAGTCATTTTTAGGCAAATGAGCTTCCATTTTGGAGAATTCACTGTCTTTCCCTGTCAAAAAGTAAATTACAGCTTATGTAACTTTGGGTTTTGGATCGTTGGTCATAAAAAGGAAAAAGCAAGCAATCTGAAAATTTCATCTTTGACTTTTTAAAAGCTTTCACATGTTTCTAAACAGCCTGTAAGCTAAAAAGTCAAGACAGTAATCATGTGGCCCCATTGCATGGCAGGGTGTGTTCGAAGAAAAGGAAAATGCTTTAAAAATGGTTGCAAAGCACAGAAAGTACAACGAAAAAAAAGGATAATAAACCTCTGAACCCCAAAAACTTTCCAGCATGTTTGAAGCTCATTTTGTGTTTTAAAAATTGCCTAAATGACACCATTTTACAACCAGAAACTGGCTTTGCTGAGGCTTTTGAGCTACTCGTGTGAAAAATGGAACCAAACCTTAGCTTTAAAATGTGAAACTTGACCAAAATAGCTTTATTTTCCATGTCAACTTTTAAAAATTAACCATTTGCATGAGGCAGTCTCTGTAAAAAAACAAAAAATTCTACACTCCTTGGCGCAACCAAGAAGCCTTCAGTGACTCAGCTGTGACCAACAGTCCATGAACTTTTCAACTAATAAAGCAAGCTCTCCCATAATTCCATCTTTGCAGAAGTTTGATCAACATTTTTCGCACATTCTATAAACTAAAAAGTCAAGAGAGTAATCGTGTGACCCCACTGCATGGTAGAGTAGGATGTATGGATGTTTCAGGAATTGCACAGAAAACTAAAAATAAAGAATATATAGGATAAGATTAGATTTACTTCAACCCTCTGTACTCCGAAACCTTTCCAGCATGTTTGAAGGACATTTAATGTTTTAAAATTGCCTAAATGACATAATTTTACAGCCATAAACTGTAAAAACAGACAAAAAATGTTAGATTTTCAATTTTTCTAAAGTTCTTAAGCTACTCAAGTGAAAAAGATTCACCAAATCTAAGTTTAAAATTGTGAAACTTCACCAAAATCATGTTTTTGTTTACGTCATTCAAACATTTGCCAAAAATCAACCATTTGCACTCGGCAGTTTCTGTAAAAAACAAAAAATTCTACAGTCTTTGGCGCAACCGTGAAGCCATTAGCGCCTAGGCTGCGACCAACAGTAACGCTGCAAAAATTCAGGAGCTTTTCGACTGAACTGCAGGCAGTGTTTACACAAAGCAAAGATCAGACAAATATGGAAGCAAACTGGAGAGGTGAAGAGCAAAATAAAACTCAAAAATGGCATTCAGAGGAGCGAGTTGTTGGAAGATACATGCAGCACGGTGAAACATCTTTCTACAGCGGATGTGCAGAGTAGCATAAAGTAAAATATCAATAGTATGTAGAGCCACCATGTTTTTCTGGTGTTGGTAAGAACTGTGGGCACTTGGAATAATGTCGGACAGGCTGAATCCAGCTTTTAAAATCATTCTAGCGAAATAAATAATCAAAGAAATTCAACTTTTGTCTGTTTTTATGATTTAAAGCATTCTAACTAAATACATTAAAGCTGCAGTGAAAAACGAGCCCACAGTGGGTAAAAAAAAAGTGACAGGAACAACTAAAAACACACCCAGAAGCTGCTCCGAGTTCAGAGGGTTGCACGTAACCGCGATATTTAAGGACAACTGAGCGCAAGAAAAAGCTACAATAAAAATCAAACAGGATTAGGTGGATTTCGAAAGAGTTCAGCTTTTCTTTTTTTTGCCCTCCGAGGCTTTTCGTGTCGCCGTCTCTCGCTAAACTGGCTCTCAGAGAAGCACTGTAGCAGCATTCTACGGCCGCAGCTTCCCATATAATTACTGCAAGGCACAAAACTAAACAATCGTCCCACACAGCTCTAAAATCGCTGGATTAGTTCACATCTTGGAACACTCAGCGCAAAAAGAGAGAGAGAGAGAGGGAAAAGGGAAAGGGGAGGACGGCGGCGGACGGACGGACGGACGGACGGAGGGACGGAGGGGCGGGGGGTCCAGATTTTTAAATCTGACTTCGTTTGTACAGACACAGGAAGGGAGGGAGGGGTTTGGAGTATCCACTTGGAAAGCGAAAAAGGGGGGGGATCTGTAGTACTGTAGGGCTTTTTTATGAATGAAGACTGAAGGAGAGGCAGCCGAGGCAGAGGGGGAGGAGAGGCACACTTCCTTTTACGCACACGGGGAAGAAAATTTATGAATGGGTCACATCTCTCGAGCTGCTCCAAGTGTAAACAACATACTTGGACAAAGAAGAACAAGCTCTGGAGCCTCGGCGGCGGCATTCAGGCACAAAAAACCCCGAGAAGAAAACTGTTCTAATTAAGTAGGTGCTCTATAAATTTGACTGACACCTCCATGTGCTGCTTCCCCGCAGGGCAGCGAGCAGACAAAGAGATCCGTCTCCTTAAAACCCAGAAAAATTAATCCCCTTTTGACTCCTTGTGGGATTAAACTCACATCTTTCTCCCAGCTAACTTTTAAGTTTCTGATTTTCCCTCTCAATAAAGGGCTGGTACTTGTTATTGAGAATAAAAGACAAGTTCTATCAGATCCAGACTAAAAGGACCGAGTATGTAAACAAATAAGGTGCATAATTCTTCTTTATTGAATGTTATAAAGACAATTCCAAACAGTGAGCTCCTGTGTTTTGCTGTTCCTGCACAAAAACAAAAGACTGATGCAAAAACCTGAATGAAATCTCCAATTATCATCATTTTTAATGCTCTTCTAACCCACTGCTGATTGTTGTGTTCTCTGTGGTTCTGTTGCAGGCTGGTATGTTGGTTTTGTGCGTACACAGATGCCCAAAGAAATGACAAACAAAGACATCTTGAGTCTTGAAAATACAGGACAAACAACCAAGTCTTTAATGCTGTGAGCTAGATATGAAAAAAATAGGATTTCCTCACTGCACAAGCCGGATCACATGCATCGATACAGGAGGATGATGCTACTCACTTGCCCTTTTTTGTATCCTGGTTCCATTTAAATCAAAGTTTAATGGTATGAGCATGTGCTAAAACACACTACGACTTCCTGGTTGCCTCATTTAGCAAAATTAAAGGATATTAGATGGAAAAAACAGCCTAAGATGCCGTCTCCTTGCATACAAATGGAAGGACTTCTTCTAAGACTTCCAATCAGCTCGGTGGAGGACCATATCGTTATCACCACCAGTGGCTCAACCACCTTTACACACACACACACACACCGGCGGGTCAGCAAGTACATAAAAGTTGCATGTTTGCATAACCTTCCCTCGGCGGCGGCGGCGGCCTGCACACAGAGCACGCTTGTTAGCCGCGAACCGAAAGGCGGAATGGCCCAGATGAGATAGATTTACCAGATGTGCAGGTATTGCACAATCCCTGCTTTGCTTTACCCCCCACCCCAACCCTCCCCTCTCCTCCTTCCTCTTCTGTAATCTAGCATTCCTACATGTCCCAGTGTTTTCTTTTTTTTTTTTTTTCCCCTCTCAACTCGACGCCACACCCATGCAGGTAACAACTTGACTCGGTAAACAACAATGTTTAATTTGGCGCCGTTTTCAATGCAAGCCTCAATTATACTCGGGTCACCTGGGATTAGGGCTTCGCTTTGTGCTCGTTTTTTTTTTTTTTTCCAAAACAGGTGAGTCACCTGTTTTTAAATGCCTTTATGGGAAAAAGACGGGGCTTTTTTTTTTGCTCGCACAGAACAAACACAAAAGCTGAGCGTATTTATAGTGGCGGCTTCGGTTTTCCGTCAGTCAGAGCTTTAATAGAGATGCTCTGCAGCTATTGAGTGCGATCAGCGGGGACACCGTCTGTCAACGCCCGAGCGTCTCTGCCGGGTTTAAGTGAGCTGCCCGTCAAACCGAAGCCCCCCCCCGTGACCCTGCAAATCACACCCGGGTCAACCGTTAGCATGGGCCTGACAGCTGATTGGCTGGCAGGGTTACGGGGTTAAGTAGACATGACCCCTGCTCTGCCCCGGGGTTCATCCGCACTTCCTCCTGCGCATTGTTGGCCGTCAGACAGCGACAGTGTCACCGAGGGGGCCGACCAGTTGTTGGTCGAACCACATGACGCGCACAAAAGACGCATGGTTTTCGCCCCCCGGAGGAAGCTGCCAGGGCTGCCAGTTTTCCCTTCGGGGATTATTCTCCTCAGGTTCTCTTTAAGTTGCTTTCAGTGTCATTGCTAAAGATGGGGATGTGTTGAATGGAGGGGGAGGGGGGGGAGGGAAGAGAGCGGGGGAGAAAAAAACTGTTTGCAGAGCGACACGTAACTCCCACCCAGATCCTGGATCGCCATTGTCACGACAAGAAAAGGGAAACTCATTCAAATAGCCGCTCAGTTGTGCGGCCCAGGAATTTGCTTTTCCATTTTACACCTTCCGACGCGCACAAAGGCCCATCTTTGTACCTGCGCCCTGAATCATTTTTTACTGGTTTCCTGGGCCGTACCCATTCAGGCTTTTCAAAGGCATGCAAATGGGTGACGGCAGCACGCAATGCCCGCATCCAAATTCGCCTCATGACGGCCGGGTCATTAGGCCCTCTGTTTCTGCATAGCTTTGCCTGCCAAACAGATTACTGTAACATCAGCGAGTTACAGTATCCCCCGTCTGAGCCTCCGGCGGCTCCACAGCCAAAATCTGAACCGCTGCTTTCGCCTTCGACATGCGATGGGAGACACTGTCCATGCTGTGTGTGTTACATCTGATTGAATAAACAACACAGAGATCCGATCGGAGCAACAAACTGCATCCTCTTTGTGACCCACATGCAAACTGAAAGTACTCACAGTTCTCGGAGTGGAAATCAGGAACAAACTGCTCATCGCTGTCAGGAACTTGAGCTGAAACGAGAAAGAGAAACCAGAATTTTAACGTTATTATTATTATTATTATTACGCTTTGGACAAAATCTGACCTTTCGCCGTCTCTCCTTTCATGCCTCGCCGTCTTACGTTTTCCCTCCCCTTCCCTGAAATCTGAGTCAGAGCCAGGCAGGGCTTCGTTCAGATGACCTTCACTTCATGATTTTTGCAGCATGCCAGCACTTTTTTTTTTTTCTTCTCATCCGTAGATCAATTCACAAGAACACGGAGCTCCTGAATGAGATGTTAACCCGCCTGCCGGCCTGGGCTCATGTAGCTTTTAACATTTCTTGGCAGTATCGACCTTTTACTAGAGCTCAGTCATGAAAAACAGGCACGTTGAGCAGAAAAACAAACATAACATGTCGGTTTTGTGCTGGAATGTGTGCAGAAATACTACAATAGTTTATATTTTAGGAGTTTTTTCATTGGTTTTCCAGCAGTTTGTCTCATCTAGAGCCATTTTTAAATTCACTATTTTGATTCTTAGCCAGTTTGAGTGTTTTTTTTAAAAGAATAAAAGTCTAAATTGTTTGATTTCAGCCTCTTAAATGTGATTATTTTCTGCTTTCTTTCCTCCTCTATGACAGTAAACTGAGTATCTTTGGGTTGTGGACTAAACAAGACACTTAAAGACGTCATTTTGGATCTTTAGTCGACTTTTTTTTTAGACAAACAACTGATCAACAAGGAAAATAATGCTTATTTGCAGCCCTGGAGCCACTTGTGTGTTTGGATCGTTACAAAACAAACCATTTCCGTCAATGCATCCTATCTGAAACGTGCAATTTCCTACTCGTCAGCCCCGGACTAGTCGCACATCTGCACACTTGGAGCGGTCAAGTTTGAGCCTAAAGCGAGTTTCTGCTCATTTCCACTGCAGAAAAACAGACAGACAAAACAGGCTGTTCTGGCTAAACAAGTGAGGGAATCTGTCAAGCGGTGTGACAAACCGGCCAGATGGATTCTCTTTGTCCCCAAAGTGGCGGAGACTAACCATCTAAAGAGAAGTCTGGATTTCATCGAGAAGAATCGCTTACGGTCAAACTGAAAGCGGATGGAAAGGAAAGAACAGAGGAGAGCAAACTGAAGCAGGTCTATTCGTCAAAAAAGCAGCTGTGAATGAACGTTTCCTCCAGCAATTCAGCCATGCAGAAATCAATGCACTTTTTTTTGCTATAAATAGACGAGTCAATGCTGCGATATAGTATGTGTGACATCCACGTTTACTTGCAGCGGCGTTCACTCCACATAACTCACCCAGGATCTAACTGAACAAGCAGAACCGGCGACAACAAGCCCAGGTGCAGCGGAGCTCGACAGACGCTATTGTACCGGCCCCATTCACAATTATCCCTTTCGGAGCTTTTGGACTTTTGCAGCGCCAGAAAAGCCTAAATCGGCCGCCTGCCAACTTCTACCGAGGGGTGAGGAGGTCAGATTCGCCCACTGAGCCTTTGCCTACCATCGAATTAATGACCCAACCTCAGTGGTGGAGCAGAACCACGGCTAGCAAGAACCTTTAAATCTGGCGGCGCTCCAGCTCCGCCAGTTTCCACTGCTCGGGACTCACACTTACGTCATGGTGCAAGCTAACTGGTGAGGAAAATTTGATGGCTATCATTAAATATCATGAACCCAATCAGGGGTGTAATGGCCTGCAAAAACACTGCAGGTACTCGAGCTTCATTCGCTCACGAAGAAGCAGACAAAGACCCTTTTTTTAAAAAACAGAGCTTCTTTGTAGATTTAGACGTTTGCAGAATGCGCCACGACTCTGCAACCAGACCTTTGATTGTAACCTCACCCAGGAGCCAAAATCTGACCCAGCGTTTAACCTCAGCGGCCTCGACTCTCCCTCTCCCTCCCTCTCTCTCTCTCCCTCCAGTATTTCCAGACAACGATACACAATGCAGAAACCAAAACTGAGCAGCAGACACAGAGGACAAAAAGAGGAAATAAGAAATTCAAATCCACTTTCTTGTCGTCACACTCCTCCTTCCTGTGCGGAGGAAACCGGATGACTCCGTTTTGGAGCATGTTCTGATAAATGACATCGATTTCTTATATAACGCCGCATCCTGTGGTTTACTATACCATAATAATATTACCCCCTTTTAACTTTTCAGCCTTCTCGCCCTCAGGGGGGAGAGGGGGTAAGGAATAAAGCCGCCGTATGAGACAGAGCAGGGGCCGATATTTAGCTCTGCAGATCCAGCAATCAATCACTTCCACTGGTTTCAACATGTCCGAGGCGGAACACGCCGGACCTCATAAAGACGCAGGAGAAAAAGGGAGCAAAATGATGAGACGCTATCCCCCCACCCCCCCACCCCCCCACCGGTGCATGTGTTTGTGTCTGCGCACTTTCCTGTGTGCATCTGATTTGTTTCCAGGAACACCTCGTCAGGGGCTTTGAGATGCAAGTCAGCACAAGAAGGAAAGTGTGTTTATACGAGCGCAGACGCATGTTCTCCCGTTCGATGCTCGCAGGCACCTTGAATGACTTTTTTTTTTTTACCCCCCCTCCTCAGTGGGAGATCCTGGGAGGAGCTAAGCCGCCGCAGTCATATAAACCTAAAGGCCAAAATGAGACAAGATGTGACAAGCTCCTGAACTCTCGCCATTCAGAGCTTCACCCTTTCTGTCTCTCTCCTGTTTCCGCCAAGAAGAAGAAGAAAAAAAAAAAAGTCCCTCCAGCAAACCGGCTTTTACAACTTTGGTGAATCCCTCACAACTGCAATCAGTCATGATAAGGTCTTTAATTAATGCAGCAGGAAAGGAGAGGTCTTAGCTGGGGAAGCTTAAAACAAGCCAGTACTTAGGGTTAAATAACACTTTGATAACACTTCCATCTTTCTGTGCTGCTTTTTTTTTTCTCAATGCCTCTCTGTGACTCAACAATAAGCCACGGCGCAATTTGTAAATCCAGGACATCGTATAATTTCTCCTTTAAAAAGGCTGGTTTATCCAATTATAGAAAATAAGTAGTTGTTCATTTACCTCCCATGGTGTCCAGTCGCTGTAGACAGATTTGGGGGCATATTTTTGGGAGGCACGACTGAAATTTGTCCCTCAACACTAAAACAATCAAGGAATGTAGTTGAAGATGCTTGAAACTACTGAAAATTTACATTTATTTTTACAAAAACAGCATCACTTCTGGTCTGTGTAGCCAGTTTTTAATTAGCTAGCTCCAAAGAAAAGAGTTCTGTGGAATATTTGGAGCAACCGGGACATTATTACTACTAGTTAAATTTTATTCACCTTCATCATAGCGAGCCTTGGTAACAATAAACTAACAAAAAACCCTTCCTGTCTCTACACTATCGGTGGCAAACGGGGAAAAGGTGCATTTCAGGCCGATCTAAACCTTTAATAGCCAAAACCTGCGAATACAAATAAGGCTCCAGCTTTGAAGCGACACCCATTGTCGGGACATTTTATTGGTCGCGGCTCTTGTCTTTTGTCCCGCTGGTGTGAAGTGAACTTGCCGGTGTTTGACGCCGCATGAGAAAAAGGTGTGAAAGCTAACGTGGATACGCCATTGTTTGCCGTAAACAGAAGCCAGCCGGGGGAGTGGGCTCCATTTAAAAGGCCGTCTGCTCCTCTGGCAGACAAAACCACTTCCACAGAGTCGGGGCTTGCAAATGCTTCACTTCCCTAAATTGCAGATGTGCTACTAGTGGCTCAAAGTCAATATTAGACTGCTTTAGGGCGACACAAGCAATTTCTAACATGTAGAATTATGAAATTCTGCTTTACCTCATGACACAACACCATTGATTCCCACCACAAAGATTACAGCTTTTACCATAAATTTCAGACTCCCTGCCACAATTAATCCATTACTTCTCCACTATTGTGCCAAACTACGTTGTTAATCAATCTGTTGGGGTCATTTTTTAAAGAAATAAAGTGTAAAATCTCCAATTCCAGCTTCGTAAATGTGAATATTTTCTGGTTTCTCCCCTCGTCTATGACAGAAAACCATATATCTTTGGGTCGAGGACAAAATAAGACACCTCAGGACGACATGAGGAGTAATAATTTGTGTCTGGTGCTGTTTTTTGGAATGTTCAATGACCCGCTTTAACACTCTCTAAATATAATCAGCTCCCTCTCCTTCAAAAAAAAACCAAACATCTATGAATATTCAAGCATTTTTTATTTTAAAAGTTTACCTAAAGCACCAAATACGCCTCCTACTTCACTTAAAAGTCCAGCTAGAGGCTCCAACTTTTCACACCACTCCTGTTGGTTTTCCAATATGGTTGCCATTAATAATTGCCGGTTGATTTATGGTTTATTAAAGGTTAGAAAATGGTAAAAAAATGCCCATTAGTGTTTCCTAAAATGTCTTGTTTTGCCCACAACCCAAAGATGTTCAATTTAACGTCACAGAAGAGCAAAGAAACCAGAAAATATTCACATTTAAAAGCTGGAATCAGACAATTTCCACCATTTTTCTTACAAAATTACTCAAATCTATTAATCGTTGCAGCTCTAGTTTGTTTTTACAACTCGTACATGCTTTAAAACCATCTTCCCTCCAGCTGCCTTCCAGTGTCAGACCGCACATTCATCACTCTGCACGGTGAAGCTCAAACATTCAAAAAAAAAAAAAATCTGAACACACAAAGAGACAGGATTTATCAGGTCGACGTGGCTCGAATATAAACGTCAAAAAAAAAAAAAAAAAAAAAAGAGCGGCGTCTCCCTTTAAAGCTCCACATCAAAGCACATCAAAGCAACAAAACTCACACCTCGTGGCGTAAGTTCTCATTTTTAGCACATCTCGACCCGGCGTCCTGCCTCCGCTGGGCTCCAGGTTACTACCAAAAGCTTCATGATGACTTGCTTCCCACCCCCCTCTCTTGACATACAGTGCAATTATTCTATTAGGGCTCACGTCATCAGTCCACTTATTAACTCTACTAGCTGACAATTGCCTCCGACTGGGCCTCATTTCATCGCTATGTGCCTTTGAGTGACACAAACCAAACAGCCTGTTTGTTTGCATTGGCCACCGGCTGGCACGCACGCTACATGCCAACATGGCCAAAATAGGATATGCTCAAAGCTAATAATGTCCCGTCTGTGTTCACTCGCCTTTTTTTTTTCAGGGGTGCTGTATGTTTTATGAGGCATGTGTGTTGCGTCAGAGAGCTCAGGCTCCCCAACAAGACGGTCTGGAAGCCAAACTGGGACGAACATCATCTCCAGGAGAATAAAAAGTTCTGTGAGAGAAGCAGCAGCTAGACTGGCAGAAACACCCACGAGCCAGGAGGCAAATCTCACAATTTGTGATGCAATTCTGGAAATCAACAAAAGTGCATTTCTGTTCGGCCGATTTGTGCAGACAGACACGCCATCGGGCCTCATAATCGTCGCAGAAAAAGCATAAATTAGGAGGTAAAGAAGCCTTCAGGCAAGTCTCACCTTCTGTGAGCCATGTCTCTTGGAGTTGGCTTAAATCCTGGAAGAGGTCTGAGCAGAAACACAGAAATGAAAGATGATTATTCAACACAGTTTACACAATAAACCACCACTTTTTACTCATAATAACGACATCTAAAGACACAGACTGCTGACATCGCCTGAGGATCACAGGCTGTGATGTAAACATGCGTCATGTAAAGGCCAAAAACTGCGAGCCTCCGACTACTTTACCTTCAGATTCCTGAGGGGGTAATTCTGTGTCCATGTATTTCCTTTTCGCTGCCATCAACAGTCTATTTAGGGGCCCATTTCCTTGCGACTTCTGCAAAACCCATAGATGTTAGAGCAGAGCAGAAGTGAGAAACAGACTCCAGCAGGGCATTTCCAGCACATCAGGGTCAAAAGTGTTAACGGCATTTTTCACCGTGGCCAAGAAAAACAACATAAAGTGATGCAGCAGACGCAGAAAAATCACAACGAGAAGTAATAATGATGAAGTAAATGAGAGCCTACTGCAGCGGATGAACGTCAAGCTCCACAGTAAACAACATTGTGGAGGCAAATCTTGGAAAAACAAACGCGCTGCTTGAGCAAAGTGACCATTTGCCACCAGACTGACACGTTCCTCCACCAAACTATGTCACAGAACAAACCCGCTGACGAACGTTGTTAAGAAATGCAGAACATGCTTTTACTTTTTTTTTTTTGGGCGATTATATATATTTTTTGGAGAGCTTTTACGCGCTGCTCACAAACACTTTTCTATCGCGCACACGCAGCTGCTTCAGCCAAAACTCGTGCAGACGCGACGCGGAGAGAAAATAAAGCCCGGTAGTCATCGGGACGAGAGCAAAATTTAAAATAAACGCACTCGTGAAGAGTTTTAATCCATACGTACATTTGCTAAAGTGTAAGGCACTTGCTGGTCCAAATATCCATCCATCTTATAATCCATCCGTTAACCGTTTGTGGTCATTTAGGCAGAGTTGAGTGGGATCCACGCAGCCTGCAGGGAGAGGAGGGAGCGCAGCTTGTGAATGGAGCTGCGTGGAGGCTGCATGCATAATGAGCTCCATTCACAAAAAATGCCGAGGGGAAGTGATGGCGAGTGATTACCCAGCGGGCCGCGGCCCTCTTTACAAATCTCTTTTTTGTGTGTTTGTGTGTGACAGACAGCTCGTCGCGTTAAGTTTGAGGTACTTTTGCACCACTTTTGCGCGTTTATCTGCAGGATGAGGCGATTTTTTTGGGTCGTTTCATTCGCGCGTAAAGTTGCGTTTTACGGTTTAAAAGCGTGCGTAAAAGCGCATATGGATCGAGCTTTGTTGGTGTTTTTTTGCCACGTCTGCCACTTTCTTTAGGGGGAAACAGATGTTTTGTCGAGTCACAGCAGCAAAACTGAAACTGCTTCGACCCCCAAATAATACTGCACTGCTGTTAAAATGAGTTAAATCTGTTTAAAGTTGGACTGTGGTGACTTTTTATCGCCAGCTGTGCTGTCATTTCTGCAGCAGACATGATTTGAGGATAATATGGAGACTTGCTTTTCTAGTTCGGCCCCAGAAACGCTCCGTGATTGGTGCATTTCCTCTTTCAAGGGCTCGAATTTCTTGCCTTTGTCCGCATGAATACACTGACTTATGAATGAAGTCTCGGTTCCCCGCAGGAGCCAATCAGAAGCCGGGTAGTCGGGCTCCTAGCAACCGTGGGCGGACCGTGCGCCCCAACAGCCAATCAGCTCCCAGCAGGCTGCGGGCTTTTATACTGGATTTTCCAGTTGTTTTTCATTCACAAAAAAGAGAGAGAGGGAAAAAACCGTCCATTCATAAAAAAAAAACCTGCCCTGGCACGAAAAGTCCTGACATGTTTTTCTTTTTCTGCCCGGACAAAGTCAAAGAGCCTCACTTTGTTTACCTCATCTCATGTCTCCAACCCTCTACTTATGACAAACAGCGATGGCAGCCGCCCTACAGGAGTCACGTACATCAAAATCAGAGTTAAAAGTGACGTAAATCAGCTCAGGAATATGCATTCTTGTGGTTTAAAGTCTCCACCACATGAAAACCACAGGATTTAAAGCTCCTCATGAACCTTTAGACTAACAGAAGGCTGAAACGTTAGTCGCTTTACTGAAACTATTCCAGCCACAGAGGCAGGAAACAAACATCTGATGGGGTTTGTGTTTAGTTTCAGTGGTGAATCAGATTTAAAGATGTAACAATAACCCCTTCCTCCTCTCTCATCTGTTAATATTCAGCCTCCACAACAAAGGATGGGCTTCTGTACAGGTTATTTCCTGCTTAATGATATTTAGATGCACATTTAGATGCACACAACAGGCTATAAATATTACATCAGCTCTGTTCCGTACAGCCAGCACTGATCAGTTTCACTACAGGGCAGGACAGGCTCGAGGAAATTAAACATTATGCCTGTTTAGTAGTTGTTTTATCGGATTGAAGCCACTCTATAAACTCCTCTGTTGCCACAAAGGCGGAGACAGTGTGGCTGTCAAGATAGGGTTTTCTTAAATATAAATCTGAAGCGATCAAGAGGATTAAAGGGGAAAAATGAGCTACGGCTAAGAAACTAACAATTACTTTCAATGTCGATTAATCAGCTAGTAGTTTGGTTTGTAAAATGGTGAAAAATGTAAATCAGTGTTTCCAAAAGCCCAACATGTCATTCTCAAGTGTTTTGTTTTGTCCACAACCCAAAGATATTCAGCTTACTGTCACAGAGGAGGGAAGAAACCAGAAAACATTCACATTTAAGGAGCTGGAATGAGAGGATTTCAAGTCTGTGTGGATTCTCGGTAATCCAGTTCATTATAACCCTAAGAGATTCAGTAAAAGACACTTCTCCTTTTGGTTCCTGAAGACTTTTCACCTCTTGGGAAAGAGGCTCTTTCAGTTTTTTGAAATGACTACTAAATGTAACAGACTGTTGCAGACTTAGGTAGATGACGACATTTACTCCACACAGATCCTCATGTACTCACAGAGGCAGAAAATACAACACTGACTTAAGGTGATCACATGTTTCAAAATGGCACAATGGTCCTTAATTGAATTACTTATTAAAGACAGCAGAGGCTACAATATTAAAGCTTAAAGCATAAAGTCTCTGAACTCAGGTAAAGAAAAAAACATTTTAAGAATTCAAGCCACTGAAAAAGTAATAAGCTTCACGTCCGCAGCGTTTATCACCTTCTTTACATCACAGTTACTGGTATGACTCTTTTATAGTAGCTCTATGACACTCAAACACATGTACCTGTCTGATGCGTCTCCTGATGAGCAACATGCTGTCTGGTCTGCAGCCTCGAGCATCTAAAATGTAATAATTAAAATCAGAATTAAGAATTTCATTGTCTACAACTTTTTCCATTCAGATTTTCCAGACTACTATTTAACATATGATGTGTCATATACATACTTTACTGGTTCACCCAACTATATCAACTTTTATCACTTTCATCATCAAAAAAAATCAGTAAAACCACTGAACACTTTAGTGTAGCCAGACTTGACTCAGTGATAAAGCCCAGGAATTAGACTGGAGTACAATTAAGTGACTAGTTGTCAACTATATAATTAATCAGCATCTACTTTGTTAATCAGCAACCCTGCCTGAGTAATTTCTAAGAACAAAAGAAAATCTAAATTCTGTAATATTTTCTAGTTTCTTTACTCCTCTGTGACAGTAAACTGAGTATATTTAGGTTGTGGACAAAACAAGACCTTTGAGAACATTATGTTGGGCTTTGAAAAACACTTACAACTACAAAACAACTAATCAATTAATGGAGAAAATAATCAACAGATTAATCATATATGAATATAATGGTTAGCTGCAGCCCTAAAGTAGGCTATATCTAGCTTGATATGTAAAATATGTACAAGAATAATAACCTGAGCAACTACAAGATGTCATATTGAATTTTATAACCATATTTTCTGGTCTTAGCATTCATTAGTTCACTATAGCTAATAGAAGTATTTGGCTCTCAAACACTCTTTGAACTGGAGTTTCTGGCACTAGCCTCCTACAGTAAAGTTATCTCTTTAACTTTATGTTAAAAAGGAAACCACATTCAGAATATTATGCACAGATATAGCAAGTTGTGTATTTTTCAATTATTTAAATGCTCGTTTTTAGCTAGCTATTAGCATATCTCCAACCTAACAACAAAGCTTCTCATGAAACAGACATACTTCACATTAAATTAATTAAGTAGGAAATGTTTGTTGACATTTTTATCATAAAGTTTCCCCTGCTGGTTGAAAGTTCAGCTCTCCCTCGCTCTGTTAATGTCTCCTCCTGTTGGAAGTTAGCTTCTTTCACACGGCTGCCTTCATGTTAGCCTGCTAACGAGCTAGCTAGCTAACTAGCTTACTTTGGTCCGTTTATTAGCATAATATAAGGCAAAATTGCGCGACGTGGTTAAAACGTGACAAACTGCGGGTTGTTTAGATGTGTATGGGGAGGTTTTAATTCACAGGGAATGTTTTTATTTTTCGCTATTTATCATTTTAACAGTTTTTAAAGACTCACCTGGAGCCTCAACCAGCGACAACAACAGCCAAGTTTGAACACTGCCGGGTCACATGACCGGGTCAAAGGGCACGGCTCTTCCGTAATTAATTTTATTTTTTATTTTTTTATTTTTATTTTTTAAACGTCACTGGATGGAATTATGTCTATCAAAAAGTACTAAAACTGTGTGTTTATTTTGGTCTACCTTAAAAAAACATTATTATTCTTTCTTCCAGAGGGGAAACTAAGCAAAATGGATTGTTGCTCAGGCAAATTTAGCCACCTTGTGCCTGTCCATGGTCTGCCGGTTAGTTGATGCAACATCTTAATAATTATATGTATTGCCAATAAATTTTGTAAAGAGATCCATGGTCCCTTAAGGATAAATTCAGCTAAAGCCTTGATTACTCCCTTGCAGGCTCACATGTGGACGAGCAGTTGTTGTTTTTATACTATTTTCTCGTAGGCTTGGATTTCCATACGTACCTATATTTGTCTTGTACGTCTATTCTGCATACAAACACTACTGCAGAACCCTGGCACTGCTGCTCCTGTAGCGTAGCCGTCACGCAGACTTAATATGTAATTTACACTGTGCAGACTTTCGCGGACTTCTGTCGAACTCAGGATATCACACAGAGTTCCTGGACATGCATCTGAAAGACTGTGACTCTGCACTTTTTTTTTACAGGATATAGCAGCTGGTGTAACCATGATTACTCCTGAAGTAAAATCCCCAGATATCCTGTGCTCTGTCCGTCCACTGTGCAGACATAGCACAAGATTTCTGGAGAATTTAGAACTTCTCACTGTTTTTTGGCACCCTCAAAGGAAAGCATGTACAAATCAAAGCACCCTCAAAGTTTAGCAGCAACTACTTCAATTACAGCTCTTTTAATTATATATCTATAAAGGATGACACCACATAATAAGCATTTGTATTAAGCACCATTTGCTTTCTTGGTGAGTAAACAGTCTCGCAGTCCATAGTAGGATCTGCACATGACCCTCGCAGACTCGGGTGGATGACGAAATTTACACTGAAAGCATGAATTGGCCTTAAAACCCTGGAAATTCCCTCCACCGCTACCATTTGGCCAGTTCTTAAGATGGTTTGGCACAAACTCCTGGACAAGAATGTGGACACCAGACGATGCATCCCATCCACTATCTCATCTCCTGACCACTTCTCCAGCATCACCGTGAGAGCGACTTTTGTGACACAAAGCTTGGCACAACGGTGATCCCTTAAATTCTCCAATGCATTGTTTTAAAGCCATATGTGAGCAAAACTAATGGCTGTTGTGCTTCTTTTTAAAGCTTATTATTTGAATTTATAGAACGCCAGCAAGAAATCTCTATGTCCATGTGAGAATGTTAGAATGCACATGTTATCTGTTGACCTTTGTTTCTAGATAAATACAATAAAAGACCTTCTCAGATGCATAAAATCCTTCAAATGACACATAAAGATAAAACATTTTTAGGTTTAATTACTCACTCTTCAACTTTGCATCAAAGAAAGTGGGATCAGCGTACTAA
>CM045463.1:4515442-4692942 GCA_024666655.1 Dascyllus trimaculatus | reverse complement strand
TTACCATACCTTGAGTGCGTGGGTTTACCTGCCACTGCACTGATGGTTACCACGTCTCATTTTCATTCATAAAGTTGCCCATTTCTAAAAAGCAGTGGTCCGTAGCTTGCTTGCGTGCGGCAGCTGCACCCCCACTGGGAGCGTAATGGATTCCCCTCAGCAGCCATTGTTATGCTTTGCTGAGCAATGGTTGTTAAGGAGAATCCAGAACTGAAACATATGGGTTCAATCCATGTCTGTGTTTATCTGCTCATTCTTTTCGCCGTAGTCACTCAATGCACAAGTTAAAATGCGTTAAGTCGCCACATTAAAGCGCTCGCTGAATCCTTAGATTTACAGGAAAACGCAGTTCGGAAGTTTTGAAAAGCAAGATTCTAACAGGAAAAGGTTTTTGTGGCCACTTGAGGGCAGCGGGAACTTTTAAAGCAACACTAACGTTCATCTGTGAAGTCATTATGGCAAACACGATCGCAGGGAAACCCCTCCAGACGACGCAAAGCAGCAATAACTCATGGCTCTGCACCAACTCAGAGGAAGATACCAGTTTCTCAAGCAGATACTTGCAATTTGAGGAAGTTTTTAACCCACATTTCAACACCAATATGAGGGTGATCTTGATTTTACTGGGTTCTAGCGTTGTGCAGACACTCTGAGATACACTAAAGCTTTGAATGCCAGCATTGTAGGATGAGTTGCTTTTTTTGGAAACTTTATTTGTCCCAGGGGGGCAATTCAATTTTCGCATATCTCAGTTGGGGTCAGAGCGAAGGGTCAGCCCCGATGCAGGAAGTGGAGCAGGAAGGGCCTTGCTCAGGGGCCCCATAGACATATATACGTAGACGCCGCGTTGACTGCTGCTGCCGATTGGAGCCGACGTGCCTACGCGGCGGCCATCTTGGTACAGTGCCACTCGCCCCTACAGTGCATTACGTCTATAGAGGAATGACATGTCTGCACTATAAAAGTGATCATAAATCCATCAGTTGTCAACATATATTGTTTGTTACAAACGTCAGACATGGAGGACGGACAGGCAGACAGAAATAGAACAAAAGCATCCTGTGTCAAAGCTAAATGTGTGATGTTTTAACAAATCAGTCGAAAATTCAGTGAATAATTCTACTTTAAGATTGTGGAGTACCTCTTACCTCCATAGACTTACATTCACTCCCCCCTCTGCTAGCCCTGTACCAAGATGGCGGAGCTTTAGCCACGTCCCTCCACAGTCAATGCGGCGTCTACATATATATGTCTATGAGGGGCCCAACAGTGGTCGCAGTGGGGGCTCGATCCACCGACCTTCAAATCGGTCAAGTGGGCTGCAGGCAAGGTGTTGAAATGTTACCCATAATAACAAAACAGTGAAGTCCTGCCACTGCTAATGAATTAACCCACCATAAAACAAACTCAACTATGCAGAACTCAGAAATGATAATGGTCAACTCAGTTAGCAACACAAATCAACGTGGCAAAACTTCAAACTTTGTGCACAAAACACCCCATAAAGCGCCAAAGACACAGTTTGCAGCAAAAATTACCTTCATCATTCACTTTGCTCTACAGTTTTACATACTACAGACTGACATGTCCATAAAAATAAAACTTTGCTGCAGTAAACTTTACAGGTCAGATTAATGAGACTCACCAGTAGCAAAAGTAATCAGGTTTTGACTAAAAGGAGTTTAGTTTGTTGCGTCCAGCTGTTAAAGACCATTTCCTCTAAATAAAGTGGGTTTGTAGAGCTCAAAAAAGCTGCCTGTTGCTGCTGAATAGAAAGAAGCTGATGAGAGCGGTGACATTGAACCAAAAAAGACTAAAAAACGACGAAAAAAGGAAATCCTAGAGGCAGATTTGGGTGGCAGTCATCTGTGGTTTCATCCTTATAACGGACCCTGTCACATACAGGTAGTCTGAATGACAGGGCGCCACCACTTTAACAGACTGATGAAGCAGCGGCAGAGTCGGCCGGCCCATTAAGCAACATAGGGAAATGCTAAGGGCGCCGTGGCCTCCAGGGGGCGCCACCAAATCGGGAAAAAATTCACCTTCAATATATTTATATTAAAACTAGTTATTAATATTAACTATTAAAATGGAAAAGCTCACATTGATTCAAATGTAAAGCCAATTAATATTACTACAAAACAGTGCTGTTGATTTATTTTGTAAGCGTATGTAAACCACCGATGGAGGGGGGCGCCATTTGAAATCTCACCTAGCCGCCACATTGGGTAGGGCTGACTCCGAGCGGTTGTAAGTGGTGCCAAACTAGAAGTATAAAGTGGGTTTGTAGAACTCAAAACAGCTGCCTGTTACAGCTGATGAGAACAGTAAGATTTAACACATGAAAACATCCACAGCTAGCTAAAGATGCTAACGAGTCCAGAAGAGCTGAGGGGAACCTGGGGGGCAGGTTGGTGTGATCATCATCTGTGGTTTTGTCTCTACAGTTGACTCCTTCATATACAAACAGTCACATTTTTAGCTTCTCATCTGCTTTAAAAATCTATTTTAATAAACTTTCTCAAAGCAGACATGAAGTTAGCATCGATCAGATGGCAGCCGGTGCACATCGGTTTTCTCATCGAGGACACTGGAGCGTTAAAACAAACACAGCTTTCTCTCAGGCCCCGGTTTGTTTGGAGTGTGGAACAGCTCTGCGGCTCTCTCACGTGCCATCCCAACTGGAAAATGATTCCCAGTGCAAACACGCATTGTGTGAAACGCGGCGCCCGGTGTGTGTTTGTGTGCGTTTCACATGCCCTTGTAACTCGCTCGTGGGCGGCTTTCCAGCGTCTTTTCCAAGGTGACCAAAAATAATATCGAGTCCGCGCAAGTTCCCGAGCTATCTCACATCCTTACTATGCCACGCTGCCAAATCTGGACCCCCCAGGGCTGCCTCCTGTCCTGCCCGTGTGAAACCCAAGGTGCCTGATTTACATCCAGGACGACTATTTCCTTAGCAAACAATGCGTACCTGAAAATAACTCCAGACAAAATAGAGTCAGTTGTGTTTGTTGCATGATTTTAAAAAGGCGAATGGCACTTCCTCGAAAGGTCAAGCTGGATTATTTGAACTTGCAACCTTCCTGAAAAGCTTCCATTGTTTAGGGCGTCAGAGTGTGTTGCCCTGAACAGACATGCAGCTGATTATAGAGGGACCCCAAACAGACAACATGCTGCACTTCCACTTGAAAAGAAGCTAAAAGTTAATTTGTGAGTCACCTCTGTTGACGTGATCGGCTCCAGGATTGTGATTTACGCCTCCTGAGGCCGGTGCAGGGGTTTGTCTCGGCCTGCCGGGCTTCAGATACATGCGGAGTGATTTCCCACCCGTGCACCACCCTGTGGAATTCCTGGCAGCGGTGTTCAGTCAGCACCCCAGACAGGCTTCAGTCGCCTCAGCTGAGCCCAGCGCCGCCCTCTGCAACAGATGAGCCTCAGTGGAAGGTGTCTGCCTGGAGAAAGAGGCCGAAACAGAAAGAGATCTTCTTTGTTTTTTATGAGAAAGCGCTTGTTTCATGTATAATGCATACGTCTAAGCATGTGCGCTGCCTCTCTTTCGCCCATGTGTGCTGTAAAGTCCACCCAAGGTCCCTTTTCTTCATTCCCCCAGGACGCTGCACCGTTGCTGGGATGCCTGCTTGTGTAAAGCCATAGTCAGGAAATGTCACTGTTGGCATCTGACGGGGAATAGTGCGCCAACCCAAGCGTGCCTCCTCGCCACCTGCGGCCCAACCTCCTCTGCTGCAGACACTGGCTCGCTTGTTTGTTCCTCGACCAGTCCTCGCCATTCCCCTCCAAAGTCGGCCTGTCTGGCCTGCCCTGGGCCTGTGAAAGATCAATCAGGTGAGCACAATAGCATTTATAGGGGTGTTTTTGACTGGTCGCCCTGTAGAGAAGTGGCTGCCATGCAGCTGCACCGGCCCAGCTGAGCTGCCAGAAACACCAACACAAAGCTGACTCTAAAGTCTGCTCCATACACACACACACACACACACACACACACTGCAAAACTCACATTTTAATGGTTTGAAATGTAAGAAAATAAATCAGGAACATCAGCGTGAAATCGATTCTGGTTTGTTATTACTTTTTTCCACTAGAACCCAAGCACCCCTCCTATACGCTTAGTATTATTATTACTTTTATACTGTACTTTTAAATACTCCTTATTATTGCAAATACCAGGATAACTCTGAACCTTATTTCTTCTACCAGCATGATTTGCATGTTACTTTTCAACTTTATCATCCATCTATCCATTATCTATACACCGCTTAATCCTCTGTAGGGTCTTGGGGGGGCTGGAGTCTATCCCAGTCGACTCAGGTGAAGGCAGGAGACACCCTGAACAGGTTACCAGTCTATCACAGGGCTACATATAGAGACAAAGAAGCACACTCTCATTCACACCTACAGACAATTTAGAATCATCAATTAACCTCAGCATGTTCTTGGACTGTGGGAGGAAGCTAGAAAACCCACGCTGCACAGGGAGAACATGCAAACTCCTCACAGAAAGACTCCAGGCGTCCTAACCTGGACGCGAACCGGGGATCTTCTAGCTGTGAGGCGACGCTGCTAACCACCGCTACCTATAGCAAGTCCTACTATGTAATTTTGCACTGACAATAAAGAAATTCTATTCTATTCTACTACATCTTATTTTTGAGCTGCACTTGTCACTTATTGTTCTACTGTTTATCAGAATAAAACTGGAACTGAACCAACTTTTGCTCAATTAACCACAGAAATAAAACTTAATTCATTATCTGAAAGCGAAGCTAACCGTTGTAAAGGATGTATATTCCATATTTTCTGTAAATATTATATGCTTTTTGTTATTATTACTATGAAAACCCAACAAAGTGTCCATTTGGGTCACAAAACTTCCACTTGCCAACTTCGTTTCCCCATCTGTGGAAATCACTCCACTCATACTGAAGCTATAAATGCTTTTAAAAAGGTAATAAATACATAAATTATCCTCTTTAAAAAGTTTCTAAAAGTAGTGTTTAGCAAACATTACTCACAGAAGCAAGTTGTGCATTTATTGGGGACTATTTCCAGCTGCGGATTGATACATATTTGGTGTCTAATGAGTATTTTCAGACGCAGTTTGCTGCACTTACTGTGGAAATGCATCAAATATAAATATATGTTTTGTTTTAGTAATAAAGAAACATCGCATCCAGGTGAAAAACAGAACAAATCATTACTTATTTTGGTCTTTTAAATGGATTTTATAGAACAATAATATCATAAAAGGAGAATATCACTACTCATTATCCATTAAAAAGACAGTTTTCATCCATTTTTAGGCCTTTTATAGAATTTAAAACACTTACTATGCTTCCAATCATGTCATCAGATTGAATAAACATTCTTAAAGAGGTGCTACTTTGCATTTTCACATATTCACGCTATAAAATGGGCTTTTTATTACTCTCCAGAGGCTCATCTAGAGACCAAAGACACTGTTTGTTGGAGACATTGTTGAGCCCTAATAGCAGAATGGCTTTAAGTCACACAGAGGAGCCTTGTCGGCGTCTTTCTCTGCTCAGAAACCAGCTCTAGTTTTGGGTAAACCCCCCCATTGTTGCCACCAGGCCCCTCTTCACCCACATTTCCATTTATATCCCATTTTCCACTTCATTTCCATGCTAATTTGGGCGGACAAAAAAAGGAAAAAAAGGCCCGTGTTATGTCATTTATAGTGATGCAGCTGGTTTGTCTATCCATACAAGGGGAAAACCAGTGGGGCTGGCCCCGGGGCACGGCCGCCCCCCATCAAAACTGCCTCTGTTGCATCAAAGGCAGCACATCTAGGGCTGTTTGGTGTACCCACGATGAAGATGTCTATTATGAATTCAACATAATGGCATGCTTCACGTTGGGCTGAAAACAGATTAATAGCCTGTTATTTTAGCTTTTCTGAGCTCTGCTTCGCATTTTCTGTTGGGGTTTCATGGTTTTGCAATCCCGCATTGTGCTGTTTTCACAAGGGAGCCCGTCTCATTTCGTTGGATTCCTGCTTGTAATGACTCTCGATCCTTGTAAACTCTGTGGTGTAAACAATGCCTCCAGATCTTTCCACCAAAACAACACACAAGCCTGTTTGGAGGCCAGAACAAGTGGGCGGCTGTGTTTAGGTTGGGCTTATCCGGTACTGGGAGACCCGATAACGCGAGGTCGCTCAGCTTGACCGCAGATGTCCAACCAGGGGCGATGGTGGATTTAATAGGATGTGACGGCTGCAAAAACTCGCCTCACGAACGTTCAGACGGTCTCGCTGTGATCGTTTGCATCATGCGCCGCAGAAGAAATGTTTTTTTATTTAGTTTAATTGAGATGTTTTTGGAGATGTTTGTCATCCTCCAATAGCAACAGCAAAACAGAGTCTAGAGGCTGTTTATTGTGAAGAAAACTGAACGTACGACAGATGAAAAGCTAGTTTTTCAACATTCACCGTTGTGTTGAAGTGAAATGACATTCTGTAGAATAACATGTATAAAGTTTACCACAGTCCAAGTCCTTAAAGGCAAGTCTGACCAGTCTGCAACCACACTGTAAAAAATAAGACCAAAGTTTAAAAAAAGAGAGATCAAAAATTAATAATAGATTTAAAAAAAAACGTTGAATATTACAGAAGTGGAAAAAAATGGAAAAGTCTGTAAAATAATGACATTTTAAATGATTTAAATACAGTATATCTGTGTAATTTTACGGCCACAGATTGAAAAATATGGATTAATATTTGTAAAAACACATTTTTGATGTGGACATTATTTACAGTTTTGGGCTGTTTTTATTTATTTTTTAAAAAATATAATAATAATTTCATATATACAACATTATTAATATTATAATTTATATTTTTCTGCCATTGCATTAAATATCTAATTAGCTGCAACAAGCAAGGAAAATCTGCTAAATAAAAGTTAAAATGATTTACCATTTTTCAATCCTTCACACATTTTTTTGCAAATAACAGCAAATATTTTTAAAATAATATTTTTTGCTAATTTAAATACAGTAAAATTGTATAATTTCATGATCACAGATTGTAAAAAATGTTTTAAAAATACTATTTACACATTATTTACAGTTTTGGTGTGTGTGTGTTTGTTTTACAACAGTCAGCATGTAAATCAATTCTTTTATCTGTGATTTTACTCAACAGTATCTGTAACAGAACAGAGGAAATCCTAAAATAACAGTTACAGTTTTTTAAAACCATTCTCCAATCCTTAATATGCATATTTTTTTTATTAAATAAGTGGACATTTTGCCAATTTAAATAAAGTAAAACTGTATGATTTTATGGTAGCACACTGTAAAAAGTGAATTCATAATTAATCTGTAAAAATACAGATTTTTGATGTGGACTTTATTTACAGTTTTGATCTGTTATTTATTCATTTATTTATTTTATCTATTTACAATTTTATGCCTGTAGAATTTTTTTTGCAGGAATGCATCAGTTAAATGTCAACCAACTTCAACCTGTTGATGGTAGAGAAAAGTCTAAACTCCATGACGGCCCACCACGGCTCAGCAAACGTCAAAACCTTTCTCTCAAAACTAGAAAACTCCAAACTGGTGGAGGCTGGGAGAAGTCACTGGGGTTTATCCTCTGGAGACTCTGAAAGTCTGCACAAAATTTAACTGCAACTCACTGAGATATTTCACTCTTAATCAACTAAAGTGATGCTTTCATACCTAGAAAGAACCACTCTGGAGCCTCTCTTATCTCCACGTACAACTGCTTGATTATGTCTTTTGAAGTATATCGCGGGGGTTAGGATCCAGAACCCCCGTGATAGACAAAACCCACGAAGTAGCGACCTTATAATTATTTTATTATTTATATATGTATTTTAAGGCTTTATAAACCCTCCCCACACTGTTATTAACCTTTCTCGGCTTCAATCACCACCAATCAATCAGCGACCGACGAGCTCAAGAGGAAGTAGCAGCGTTTTCCATACATGCGTCGACTCATCTGCTGTACGCTACGTATTTTATATACAATTTAAAAACCTGCGATACAGTGAGACTGAAAAGTGAACCGCGATATGACGAGGGACGACTGTACTCACTGAAATACTTGTAGATCACACATCAATCAGCCACAACATTCAAACCACTGACGGGGTAAACTGTGGCTCGAGGGACACGACCAAGAGCCTGAGGTGTTGGACTTCCTCCAAACTCCCCAGATCTTGATCCAACTGGTGATTTGCAGGATGCACCAGAACAAACGTGATCCACGGAGGCTGAACTCTCCAACCCACATGACCCAACTTTTCCATTGTTTTGCCGTGCGTTAGTCTCTAAATCTAATTTTAACATCCTCTATTCCGCCAGTCGCTTGTAAAACACTTTGAACTGCGTTTGATTTGTTTGAAAAGTGCCACATAAATACAGTTTGACTGATTGATTACACAGTAAATAGCTATGATGACAGCTGCTATTATAGTGCAAAATGCAAAGCATTCAAGCCACGCGCATGGACGATCCAAACACTGCACAGGAGCCTCCATCTAACATCCACACAGTCGACACAACAGTCAAAGTAAACCCACAGACACAAGGTGACCTTCTGCACCTGTAAGAACCAGCTAAGTCCCTTCGTGTACAAAACGCCCGGCACCTTCCTCGCCTGTCTTTGAAGTTGGCTTCTGGGCATGTCGGACTGGCACCTGTGCCATGCGGGCAGGAATGTGAATGGCTGCCCTTGATGGAGGTGCATGTACACGACGGCATACGGTTTAAGGGCCCATTAAGCTGCGTGGAAATACCGCTGGGGTTCTGTGATGTCGCCCCAATGAATGGCGTCCTCTGTCAGCGATATTAGCACAGCATTTATAGTAATTGGGGGGTTACTTTAGTAGTGAGCGTGTGCTGTTTACAGAGCTTTAAGTTCTTCGAGATTCTCAGCACTGGAGCTTCACTTGAAAAACTGCCCGTATGTTAATTTAACGGAATGCTTTTGACAAGTTCATCACACGTGTTGACTCACAATAGCTCCTTGTAAAGAGTAACACTCAGACCTTTTTCTCATCCACGACCTTGGACACCCTCATATTTTTATCTTTAATAAAACAATGCGGCTATGAATTGTGCAGAAAAACTCCTCAAACATTCGCCGATTTTCACATAAACCCAGTTCCAAGTCTTCTGGAACCTAACAGGAGCTGGACTGTGGTGGACTTTAGCCTAAAACTGGGAATATACTGTTCTCACTTAATCTAACCAGTAAACATGAGCTGTGTACTCAGTGGGTTTCCTGATACAACAACCTCCAAGAGCAGTTAAACAGTTTGTCCCTGCGAGTAGGCGTCCCACTTATGAAGTCATTCCCCAAAGATAGGCCGGATCAGACTTTATGCACATAAGAACATGTGCAAGTTTCATCAGGGTTTACTATTTATTAGCGTATAAACTGATGTCATGAAACCCGATTCTTAATTCCTATACCTGACTTTGTACTTGGTTCTTATGAGGATTGCTGGGATCTATGAACAGGACGACATCGCAGGCAAGAAAGTGACAATCCGTCAAGTGTGGATAGATAAGAAAACAAAAGCAAATGGTAAAGTTTTCATCAGAAGTCTATTTAAACTTCTCCAAGCAACGTTTACAGCAGTTTTAAAGTTTTAAGGACTGCATACTTTGTCTTCTTTTACCTTAAACATTATGTTCTGTTGCATACAGTTCGCATATACAGTTGTGTGCGAAAGTCAGGGCACCCCTTTAAAAACAGCATATTTTATATATTAAAAAATTAATATCCATATTTATAGTCTCTCTGGGATATGGGAAAAAAAGACAATATTATCAGGAAACATTAATGCATAGTTACATTTTATTTTATAACTTGAACAAAATTACAAAAACAAAAAACATCATTTTGGCCTGTGCAAAAGTCGGGGCACCCTACAGCGTCAGTACCTTCAGTACTTAGTAAGACCCCCTCTGGCAGATATCACAGCTTCTAAACGCTTTTTATAGCCAACGACAAGTCTCTGGATTCTATCATTTGGGATTTTCCCCCATTCTTCCTTGCAAAAGGCTTCCAGTTCTGCAATATTCTTGGGTCGTCTTGCATGCACAGCTCTTTTAAGATCTACCCACAGATTTTCAATTATGTTTAAGTCTGGAGACTGTGAAGGCCATTCCAAAACCTTCAGCTTGCGTTTCTTGAGGTAGTCCATGGTAGATTTTGAAGTATGTTTTGGATCATTATCCTGTTGTAGAAGCCATCCTCTTTTCAGCTTCAGCTTTTTTACAGATGCTGTGATATTTGCCTCCAGAATTTGCTGGTATTTAATGGAATCCATTCTTCCCTCCACCCGAGCAATGCTTCCTGTCCCACTGGCTGCAACACAACCCCAAAGCATGATGGATCCACCCCCATATTTAACAGTTGGCAAGGTGTTCTTTTCATGAAATGCTGCTCCTTTTTTTCTCCAAACATACCTTTGCTTATTGTGGCCAAAGAGTTCTATTTTAACTTCATCAGTCCACAGCACTTGTTTCCAAAAGTCATCAGGCTTCTGTACATGTTCTGTTGCATATTTTTGACGTTGTATTTTATGATGAGGACGGAGGTAAGGTTTTCTTCTGCAGACTCTTCCATGAAGGTCTTGTTTGTGCAAGTATCGCCGCACAGTGGACGGGTGCACTGCCACTCCTGAGTCTGCTAAATCTTCCTGCAGGTCTTTTGACGTCAAATGTGGGTTTTGATTTACCTTTCTGACCAGCCTACGAGCTGTTCTGTCCGAGAGTTTCCTTGGTCTTCCAGATCTCATCTTGACCTCCACAGTTCCCCTCACCTGCCATCTCTTAATTATACCTCGCACTGTGGAAACTGCAAGCTGAAAACGTTTTGCTATCTTCCTGTAGCCCTCCCCGGCATTGTGGGCATCAATAACTTTCATTTTTTCTGTCTTACTTAGCTTCTTAGAGGAACCCATGATTGCTGTTGTTTGCACAGGTTTGTGGAGTCGCCATATTTAAGAAACCCTGAAATACACACCAGCTGGCGCTCCCTAATGACAATTGTTGACACATGCTTCAGGACTAATGAGCTGGTAAAGGTCTGAATTTGTTAAAAGAATCTGACACATTGAAACTCTCAGGGTGCCCCGACTTTTGCACAGGCCAAAATGATGTTTTTTATTTTTGTAATTTTGTTCAAGTTATAAAATAAAATGTAACTATGCATTAATGTTTCCTGATAATATTGTCTTTTTTTCCCATATCCCAGAAAGACTATAAATATGGATATTAATTTTTTAATATATAAAATATGCTGTTTTTAAAGGGGTGCCCTGACTTTCGCACACAACTGTATTTGGGACATACTACTTTGACATCATATTGGGCCTTAAGTTTCAACTGTCCAGAAAAGCATGCTGGCTTGTAAACTGCAAAAAATGACTGGATGCATACTAGATTTGACATACTATCAATCAAGACATAGTAAATCTTTTTCTGGTACACTATAACATTATGACCACCTGCCTAATAATGTGTTGGTCCCCCTTATGTGGTCTAAAATGCTCTGAACCATTGGACATGGACCAGAGGACCTCTCAGGGTGTCCTATGGGGTCTGGAACCAGGACGTTGGTACTGGATCCTTTGGGTACTCTGGCTTGTACAGTGGGGCCTCTGTCAATCAAACTTGTTCCACTGCATCCTGTTGATGCTTGATCACAATGGGCTGTAGGAAGTTTGGAGGTCAAACCAACATGTTGGGCCATTGTCATGTTCCTCAACATGTTCCTGATTGGTTGATGTTGTTTCCATGTGGTGGGGTGTATTTTCCTCCAGTGACATTTGGGATTTCCATTTGCATGAGGGAGTGTGTTTGTTGTGGGACAATGTTTATTTGGGTGTCTAAGTCTCATCAACATGGATGTTAAAATCCAAGGTTTTCCATCAGAACACCACATAGTACCAATATGATCAATGTTATTCACTTCACTTGTCAGTGGTCATGATGTTGTGGCTGATCGGTGTATAGTATGGTGGCAAGGGTATTGGAACATACACTACATGTGAGGGCTTCAACCGTCACTTATATCTGGTCTACATGACTCCTACTAACTCCTGGCCAATCCAAAAATGAGCATCAATGACAGCATCAATCTGTCAGTAAATGCTGCCATGCCCTTAATTATGTAGAACTTCAAACCTTAATACAACTTAAACAAATGCGTTAAATAAAAATTCACCACCTGTACAAAAATCATAAATAGGGAAATAAGCTGTAGAGACCAAAACTGTTTTTGCACCAGGCTGTAAACATGTCTATTTCTGATGTAATGTTGGACATTTTAACATGGAGGTCTATGGGGGTTGCTGCTTTTGGAGACAGCCTCTAGTGGACATTTGAGGAACTGCAGTTCTGGGCACTTGTTGTTGGTGTCTGTTAATTCTCGATTGAGATTTCTGCCTTTTTAGCTGCTACATTTTCTACTATGTTCAACAGCAAATAGCTAACTGTGTGTGGCTGACATTCGGTGCTGGCCATGTTTTTTCAGTTATAAACACTTTTAATTATGCATAACTTTAAGCCTCAATGCAATAAAAACAGATAAGTTGTATAAAAATTCACATCCTGCACAGCTGTCATGAATGGGAAATTTAGCTATAGAGACCAAAACAGCTTTTTGTACCAGGTTGTAATCATGTTTGTTTCTGTTGTAAAGTTGGACATTTTAACATGGGGGCCTATGAGGATTGACTCGCTTTTGGAAACAGCCTCAAGTGGCCAACTGAGGAACTGCAGCTTTTGGAACTTGGACATTGGCTCATTTTTGACTCCTGGATGTTGCCGCTCAGTTTCCATCAGTCTCCTTCTGTCGCTTTCAGCTCTGTTGGTGGTTTCCATTAAATCTTGAGGAAAATTTCTGTCTTTTTAGCCGCTACAGTCTCTACTATGTTTCACAGCTAGTTGCTAATTTGTTCTGTCTGATGTTTGGTGCTGGGCAGGGAGTTTAACATGTTTATTCCCATTGTAAAGTTGGACGTTTCAACATGGGGGTCTATTAGGATTGACATACATTGTAGCCAGCCTCTAGTGGCCATTGGAGGAACTGCAGTTTCTAGCACTTGCACACTGGCTTCAGTTTTTAAGGCCCAGAAGTTGCTTGTTTGGAGTGAATAAACTAGGCTTCAGAGAGTCGACACACGGTAGCGATGTAAGCTGTGTTTTGCATGGCTATAATAAACAAAGAAGAAAAAGTAGAGGGCACAAACTAGAAAAAGAACCACTTGTGTGCAAACAAACAAAGCCTCATGAGGTTATTTTACACAACAGTGGATTAATACTGACATTTCAAATAGAATCACTTTTATTTCTGCCTCCAACTAAAGTGATTCATCATGTTAAACTAATAGCTTCTTTACAACCTCTTGGACCTTATAAACATTTGGGTTTCTTGTCCTAATGGATTCCTTTTTAGCTGTGTTGTTGCTTTCCCAAATTACTTGACGAGTTCCAGAAACGGCGGCCAACAGTAAGGAAATAAGACCCAAGTTGAAATAAATTGGAATAATACTTCAACAAACTTGCTTCAAAGCAGAAACTGGACGTGAGCATTTTCGTGTAACAAGACATGCCACCTTGTTTTCGTCTGCTTCGGCCCGTGTTTGGAGGGTATAACGCCATGCAGCATGACATAATAAAAACACAGCTCCCCCGAGAGGACTTGGGTCTGTTTTGAAGTGACCACTCCCTGCTCGTGTCAGGATGTATTTTCTCCGCTCAGGTAAAGCTGCGCTGATGTCAGCCCTCTCTCGGCCCAACATCAGGGTATGAAGTCAGTGGTGTTTGAAGGAGTGAGATCATTTTTCCATTGACTGCAGAGTGGGGCAGTGTAAGGGACACCTCTTGTGGCAATCAGGGAGATGTTGCTGGACCGGCTGTTTGTCCGTCTATCGACCTGCCTGCCTGTCTACCTGCCTTTATACTCACCTACCTGTCTGCTTGCCTGTCTGTCTGAACACAACTCACATCCACGTCATTCCAGAGACATGATGAATGCTACTGAGGCTGGTTGTGATTTTAGTTTTTCTTTTTTTTGTTCCAGTTTGGCCTGTATGGGTGTTCATTCAACCTACAGTGTAGACCTAATGCATTAGGTAATTACATCCAAGCAAAAGCACATACAAAATGCACTGTAATGTGCACGGTCAAACAAACAGAACCTGTAGAGACACGGAAAAACAACCTATGATATTCAAAAGTTAATAAGAACACTTCTAGAAATAATTTCCAAAAATGTGCGTAACAGTTCCGAGTGGTCACCATGAAACTAAATACATGATGCTAAAATTTAGAGGTGCAAGAATTCAGGTTTCTTTCACGTCTAAAAAGCAAGGTCAATATAAAAGTGCCTAAAGGCCGGTACACACTACAGGATAATCAGGCTGATTTTTGCCCCAATCGCCTCCTTACGATTAAAGCTAGCAAAGGCCCAATTGTCGGATGTTTGCAAACGACATCATGTCTGATTTTCCTGTGTTAAGAGAGATTTTGTCCCGTCCAATCTGCTTGGAAGAAGAGATCGTAAATAACGAACATGTTTAATATTTGCGACTATAAACCCTGTAGTGTGTGGGGGTTTCCTCTGAGAGCAGCCGAGCACGCTCAGTGTGAGATGTCACGTGTAGCGGATTTAAGCCAATCAGAACGCGAGCTGACTCAGCTGACTGACGGAACAGGAAGTAAAAACAAACAAGTAGAGTTACCGCCGCTAAAAATTTTAATCAGATTAATCATGATGATGGATTAATCCGCACTAACGCGTCAATTTAGACAGCCCTAAAAAATCTCTGCCCCTCGGCTCAGAGATCTGGATGAAAAAACAGCTTCAATAGTAACGCATCGCATTTTTGGCAGCAATGGTGACGACGTTATAATGATGGGAAGAGTAATCAATTAGATTACTGGTTACTGAAAAAAGGAACGCCGTTATTTATAGTGCCGTTATTCCCATCATGTTTGTTTACACTGAAGTCACGTTTGACTGCGTGAGATTTGGAATATTGAGCGTGAAGAACCTGATAGTCTGCTGAAGAATCGGTTAGCATGTGGTTAGCTAACACCACACTATAAGATCAGAAGAGAGAGATCTTGTACGATCTGTCTTTTGTCATCATGAAGTGTGTGGTCTCTAAATCTGTGAAGGTTTGAAGAATCCTGTAATGTGTGCCGGCCTTTAAACTTGCATTCTTTCTGATGACCAGCAGATGGCGACTCCTCTGGATGCAAAAGTCTATGGAAAAATGACCCTACTTCCAACTTGATTTATTACCTAAGCAAACATTTTGCTAATGATTTTATGGTCCTAGCTGCTAGTTTAAAGCCTCCTTAAATACAACACGATGCTTATTTAGTAAATCTTCCTCCCATTAAAAGTAAAATAGACAATAAAGGACAGCATGTTTTAGAGTGTAGCTAGACTGTGATTGAAAAGTTGAAATTGTATTGCTGTGCATAGAGTCCTCTAGTTCCACCAATCAATATGCCCAGTTTGAAAGACCAAGTTGGCAGCTGACAAATTCCAAACTTAAGGCTTCAAAACAATACTATACAGTTAAAATCACTTGTTCACTGTAAATTTTCTCTTATCTGTAAACTGATATGAGCATCAAAATGGCACATCCCAATTTTTAGGTTCTATAAAGTCAAATTTTCAATTTTTTGTAGTGCTTTTCTTCTGTTTTTGCATTTTATTTGTATTTTTCTTGGTTTGTATATGCTGCTGTGCTTATTTAAAGTCTATATTCGTTTCTCCCATAGACTGCAAATAAAGGAGGACAAACCCTCCTAACTTCCGATGGTGGACCATGTAATTATGGTCATGAACCGTCCATTAGCAGCACCTACCTGCCACTCAAAGCAGCCACCCTGGTAAGTATGCACAACTTTAAGCCGTAATACAATTTAAATGGATGAGTTTTAAAAATTTAGATTCTCGCACAGTTGTCAGAAATGGGGGAATTAGCTAAAGAAACCAAAACTGTTTATTGCACCAGGCTTTAAACGTGTTTATATCACTGTAAAGTTGGACTTTTAACATGGAGGTCTATGGGGAGCAGAGTCAGCCTCAAGTGGACATTCGAGGTACTGCAGTTTCACACTGGCTTCATTTCTCAGCACCTTGATTTCTTCTATTTCTTTTTTTTTTTGGCAGGTTTGGCCTCTTCTTCTGCTCTGTTTCTTACAGCCATGCAGTCTGTAGCGCCACCTACTGATAACACTATGCAGTCTAGTGCAGTGGTTCTCAACTGGTCGCGACCCAGATTTTTTAAGTTTGCTGTTACTGTTAACAAATTAAGGTTTATTTGGGTGTAGTCTGAACAGATTTTGATACAATTTAGGAAAATTTTGGCTTATTTTTTGGTAATTGTGGTTTGTTCAGACGCTTTTGCCAAGTTCTGGGCATATTTTGGCCCATTTTGACAGATTCTGAGCACAATTTGGTTTATTTTTGGGCTGTTTTAGCAGAAATTTCTCCAATAAGCTGGCAGAGCCAAATCTAGAGGTTAATAGTGGGCGACTACTGGTGTCACCACCACTAAATATCCTGCTATTGAAAGCAAACTGTGTCATAAGGAACATTTCCTTTAAAATAAAAGACTTTGTACCACTATTTTTCGGAGGGGCATGCTTCTGCGACCCTCTAAAAATGGCTTCGCGACCCACTTTTGGGTCCCGACCCACCAGTTGAGAACCACTGGTCTAGTGTATTCACTCCAAAGCAGTTAATAGAAATTAGCCAAACTTGTATTTTCTTTCTTTGCATTTTTTGCAACCTTTCAAATGTTTGCCTCCAGTTGTCTTGACAGTCACGTGAAGACGCATCAACTGACCATGCACTTTATAGCTCCTGACAGTAAGGCTAAGAATTTAGGAAATACTAGCCCTCAAACAGTCCCTTGAAGTTTTGCAGACCGACCAGACTGTCCTCACAAAGCAGAAACGTCCTCGCGGTGGTTTTCAAACTTGCGCACACACTCGCATTTCACCAGTGCTGCCTGTGTTACATCAGATGGTCCATGGGCACAGTTAGTCATCCTCATATGACTTAACCTCATCACTGGACCTCTGAGGACAATATAACCCACACACTCAGACAAAAAGACACACTCTAATCAATCTCTGGCTCACAAACACAAACCCTCTGGTGAGCACACACAAACACACAAGCCTCCTCCCCCCCCTCCTGCTCTACCCATCTCAGCATGACATCAGCTCATCCTGGGTTACTCGGCCTCCCGAGTGTCCTGATAGCAGAGATAAGGTTGGAAAGTCACTGATTAGCTGGGAATCTCGTTACAGAGGGAGCAACGGATCACTCCCTTCTTCCTCCTCCTCCTCTGTTCTACCACTGATGCCATGCACGAGTGATCCAGAGGCCCAATGATGAGCAGATAAAGAGGAAATAATGGTGAAGAAGTGGAAAAAAAAACAAAGAAACACTGCTAGAGAGACTCACATAAACCCAAGACCTTGACGCATGTTTTCTAGTTGAACTGAAAGTGAAAGAAAAAGATAAATACCTACCTATAAATGACCGTCTGGTAACATTTCCAGCCTGTCTTTGTACCCACCACATTTGATCTGTAAATATCGGATGGATTGAAATCACATGACTCCTCCTCCTCCTCCTCTCTCTTCTACCACTGATGCCATGAAAGAGTGATCCTGAGGCCGAATGATGAGTAGACTAAGAGGGAAATAATGCAAACACACTGTCAGACAGACACAAGACCTTGATGCATATTTTCTGTTTAAAATTGAAAGTTAAAAAAGATAAACACCTATTCTTAACCTGTCTGTGCATTCACTGTATTTGCTCTGTAAGTAGTGGATGGATTGCAATCAGTTGATTAAACATTGCACAGATATGCATGATCCACAGAGGACGAACCCGACTGAACTCACATATCTAATGACTCTTCCTGTAGGAAAAACCAACAGGTCGACAGGTTTTTATCTTCTAGATGAATCTACATATGTTTTCACACATACATTCATGGTTCCCTGATGATATACCCCCAACAACTTCAGTTTTGATTCGTCGTTTCCTGCAGTGCCACCATAAGATTCAAGATTCAAGTTTGTTTATTGCTGTTATTTTTGTTTATTGTCAGTATTTGGGATCAAAATTCTCATGAGATTCAAGATTCACGCTCTTTATTGTTGTTATTTTTGTTTATTGTCAGTATTTGGGATCAAAATTCTCATGAGATTCAAGATTCAGGCTTGTTTATTGTTGTTATTTTTGTTTATTGTCAGTATTTGGGATCAAAATTCTCATGAGATTCAAGATTCAAGCTCGTTTATTGTTGTTATTTTTGTTTATTGTCAGTATTTGGGATCAAAATTCTCATGAGATTCAAGATTCAGGCTCGTTTATTGTTGTTATTTTTGTTTATTGTCAGTATTTGGGATCAAAATTCTCATGAGATTCAAGATTCAAGCTCGTTTATTGTTGTTATTTTTGTTTATTGTCAGTATTTGGGATCAAAATTCTCATGAGATTCAAGATTCAAGCTCGTTTATTGTTGTTATTTTTGTTCATTGTCAGTATTTGGGATCAAAATTCGCATGAGATTCAAGATTCAAGCTTGTTTATTGTTGTTATTTTTGTTTACTGTCAGTATTTGGAATCAAAATTCTCATGAGATTCAAGATTCAAGCTTGTTTATTGTTGTTATTTTTGTTTATTGTCAGTATCTGGGATCAAAATTCTCATGAGATTCAAGATTCAGGCTTGTTTATTGTTGTTATTTTTGTTTATTGTCAGTATTTGGGATCAAAATTCTCATGAGATTCAAGATTCAAGCTTGTTTATTGTTGTTACTTTTGTTTATTGTCAGTATTTGGGATCAAAATTCTCATGACCCAGGTGCTAACACAAGAATAAACACAATAAAAAACTCAGAATTCTCACACCACTGTCACGATTGTTGAGAGAATCGCGGAAGATGGGTATAAAGGTATATAATAATACCGTACAACTGAATATCAATGAAATACTACCTAGTCTGTGTCCTTAAACGTAGCATAAATCACAGGCAAAGTGATTATAGTGGTGCAATGTAAAGTGTCTATGGAATATCAAGTAACACATATGGATTAACATGAGTTTTCATACATAGATCCATGGTCCCCAGGTGACATATCCCAATGACATCAAACGGTACCATGAGATTCAGGATTTAAGCTTGTTTACTGTGAGTATTTGGGAACGCAATTCTCATTACCCAGGTGCTAAGACAAGAATACCGTAAGAAAAAACACACAATAATGAAAATATTTAAGGAAAGTTTACAATTTACAGCAGTCATATAAACATAAACAGTGTCACAACTGTTGGGAGACTTAAGGAATGTAGGTAGGTATACATATCTATATTATGAATGCAAGTATATAAATAATACTGTGTTTATTGTCTGTATTTTGGAACAAAGGTCTCATCACCCACATTCTAACACAAGAAAACTATATATAAAGAAATACACAATAAATAAATACATAATGAAAGTTTACAATTTACAGCAGACATAAACACCAGTAGTCTCAACTGTTGTGAGACTTAAGGAATGTAGGTAGGTATACATATCTATAATATGAATACAAGTATATAAATAATACTGGGCAACTGAATTAAAAATTCTATGACAATATCAATGAAATACTATCTCGCTAATGACCTCTGCCTACTTATATATAGTATAAATTGGAGGATAATGGTCCAGTATAAGGTGTCTATGCAATATAAAGCAACAGTGCACAGATGTAAGCTAACGGTGGATTTTTTTTAGTCATCTGAGCGAAATCCTTTTTTTATTTCTTCAGTTCGTTCTACTATTAATTGATTTAAGTTTCACCACTCTAAACGTGTGCTAACACAAGAGTACAATAAAAAACAAAAAAACACAGAATAAATATGTAATTAAAGTTTTAAATTTACAACAGCCATGAACAGCAGTGTCACAACTGTTGTGAGACTTATGGAATGTAGGTAGGTATACATATCTATAATATAAATACAAGTATATAAATAATACTGGGCAACTGAATTGTAAATTCTAGAGGCATATCAATGAACTACTACCCAGCTAGTGATCTCTGGGTTCTTATACATGGTATAAATTGGAGGATATTGGTGCAATATAAGGTGACTATGCAGGTAATGAAGTAACATAAGCTAAAAGTTGATTTTTGTAGTCGTTTGAGCAAAATTCTTCCAAAACTAATGAATTTAATTGTTTATTTCTTCAGTTCATTCTATTATTATTTGACTCAAGTTGGTGTTTTGGTTGTTTTCCAAGCTCTAAGGCTGTAAATCCATCCTGAAGCCGCCTCAGACGGATGTGCTGTTGACTTTAGCGCCCTACTCTTGCGATGTTACACCATTTCCCAGTAATGTCGGGGGGCGTTGTTGCTTTGCTGCTGCACTGGGCCCATTGTCTCGGCTACAAGGGGAGCAAACGTATGCTTGAGGGAGCCCCTTTTAAGACTCAATCAGTCCTTTGGTGGGGTCCACTGACCCAGAAAATGGGTTTCCACAGCTAGAGGAAATGATACTCCGTAATCACCTTACTGGCAACGCTGGGGAGGGAATGAACGGGGGTGGAGGGGGGGGATCTCACACATAGCTGCAGAAGAGGGCTAAATAGAATCCAGCCTTTATAGCTGTTAGGAATTCATCGATAACATTTGCGAACCGGTTTCTGTCTCGGCAGGTAATCCACACGTTGTATTGCTCGCAGCTTCGGCCGCTTTGTTAGCGTGTTTCCCACACATTCCTGTCGTATACTTATTATGCAAGAGCGCCGTGCAGGTGGATCATGTGTCGCTCATCCTACTTTCTCATGGGAGATGTGGTTGATATGCAAAGAGAGATAAGGAAAAAGGCCAAAATATTACACCCAACTGTTGTTTTTGCTAAATTTAAGGAGGTTTTTAGCCCAAATCCACATAACTGGGTTGATTTTCATGACATTTTGTGCAGATATTTACTACACAGAAGGCTCACATCTTAGTTAAATGACCTTCATCTCCAATCTACCGCATGTGAAAAAACTCCTGAAACTAATAATGCACGTATTATGACACGCAGCACATCTGATCCGGGTGGGTCTGGTTCAGCGAAAACACTTTCCCTGTGCTATTCAGTTACACATAGCATTGCATAATCACAAGTGATTCTAAATAGGTCATTGAGGCACTTGTTATTTAAGATCTTTGGAGGACCTGTTTTGACAGTCACGCTGATTGATCTGGCCCGGGGTCCAGTTTCACATGGGAATTGATTATGTGATAAAGATAGAATGACTGATTGACTTGATTCAGGAAGCATTAAATTCACCCCGACGACTACGGAGATCCAACTGCACTTTAGTTTTTAAATAGAGATGACATTATAAATCTGAGGAGGAGCTTTAATTTCATGTCTTTAAATGAATTTAAATGGAAGCTGAAGTCATTTCCACTGCAACAAGTAATAATCTTTAAAGTATCAGTCAATCAGATTTAATTTATATGGTAGTTTTCATACAATATCTGCTACACAAGCGTTTTTATAGTGCTCTTAATACGCAAAATATCTTTACAACAGCAAGCTATAATCACTGTTTTCATAGGCTACACTTGTACACATCATTTTCATTTTGTTTTTTAACACTTGCACATTCTTATTCTGCTTTTTTTTGTCTGATTGTGTGACCGCATCGACAAGCCCGCCGCTTATTTTCGTTGCGCAACGTTCGGCAGTAAAGGAATCCTATACAAACTGCATGTAACACACGAGCAAAAATCAATAAAAACAACACCCCGCCCCCCCTTAAATGGTCGCGTTATAAATGACAGACTGGATAAAAGCGAGAAAGGAGGAAATGCTGTCATAAATAAATCAATAAATTAAAAACATCTGCGAAAAAATCAACACCAGATGCAGGACGCAGGGCAAAAATAGGGAGAAAAAATAAAGAATAATCCATTAAAAGCCAGACTAAAAAAGTAGGATGATGTAACTTTTGAGAGAAGGGACCAATTCTTCATCTTAACTACAAATAAAATGCTGAAATAGCAAACTTACCTAAATAAAACCCACACAAGAACCGGCACAGCCTTAATTGGACGTGTAGGAAAAACAGCTTGTCGTGCAGAAGTGTAGTGAAGCCAAAGATGCTTTAAAGAGGCTAAAATCTTAAGTTTTATAAAAGGAACGCATGAAAAGACAATATGAAAACAAAGAAGTATGAAATAGGTCACTGGTTGTAATTAATAAAGGGAGAATTAGTTCCTAAATCAGCTGGATGTAGTGCTGAAGTGACTTAAACCTGCGTTCCTTCTTCCAGCCAGCAGGGGGCGACTCCTCTGGGTCAGTTTATACGGCAGATTATCAGAAAATGACCCTATTTCTCACTTGAATTATCACTTCAGTAAACATTTTCTGAATTAGTTTACGGTGTTAATTACTAGCTTCAAGTCCCCTTTAAACACAGCATGATGCTAATTTAGTAAATTATGGTCGCATTTAACATAACGAGTATGTTTTAGGACGAGGGCCGCCTTAGCATCGAGCTCTCAGTCACAATAAAATGCAGTTTTCTAAAAAAATAGTTTCACATTTTGGGAAAATACACTTTTTTTTTCGCTGAGAGATGCATAGAAGAGAAGTTTCATGTTCGTGTGGTAAATCTGAAACTATGGCCAGCTAGCTTAGCTTAGCATAGCTAGCTAGCCTGGCTCTGTCCAAAGGTTAAAAATCCACCGTCCAGAGAATCTTAAGTTCACTTATTAAAATGTGACATCTCTTTTTGGTTGTTGTATTCCAAACTAAACCCTAAGAATAAAAGAACTTTAAAAATATGCAATAACCGGATATCTTTAAGCTAAACTAAGCTAAGCTAATCATTTATAGGTGTAGCTTCATTACAAATAGGCAATGTAGCACAAATGTTGGTGGTTTCTTTATCAAATTTTCTTAAATTCAATTCTCCCTAATTACATTCTAGCTTCTAAAAATAAAAAGTCTAATTGATAAAATACTTTCTGTGGACAAATGCACCTTTGATTGTCTTTGTTTGTCAGTGCAGCTTCTTCCAGTACAGTTTTCTACACAAGACAGTGTAAAAAAAAGGCAGAAAAAAATAGAAAACATGGGGATAAAACGACACTGTGACGCCTTAAATCCGCCCTCTCAGTGTGTTTCTACATCAGCAGGTCGCTTGTAATGTAAAATGTAAGTGAGAGCAGATGGTGGAGGTGATCGACTGGGCGAAGACGATAAGGTTTATGGGGACGTCCCCAAGCAACACGCAGATAAACCGCTGCCACCGTGTTTGGTTTGGGTAAATATTTCTGGAGGAGGACGGTGGCAACTGGACGTGTCATGTTCAACGCCGCCGTTAATGACTGAGGAGGAAGAACAGCAGCTATCATCTGGTTATTGTTTTATTGTGAGCAGTTTCCAGTAATAATCTCTGAAAAGGAAACAGGTTTATGGCCTGAAATCTGATTCAGTCAACAGTGGTGATGCTGTAGACACAGGCGCCGCCATGAGGCCACGTCTGGTACAGCACGGCTTCACTGTAAGACCGGATTCTGATGAAACAAGTGTCACATACTTGGAATCTGCAAGTGGAGCCATAAACTGCACCAAAATCCAAAACTACTTCATTAAATGACTTAAATATGAAGTAATATTAATTTATACTTGCATATTTTGCAGCTTCACAGTTAAACAGCATAAAACTTCACATTTCAAAGCATCATGTTTTTAGAAAAACCTCTGCTGGACCATCTTTGATTGACAAATCATGGATATTTATAAAGATATCTGTGATTTTTTATTTATTTAAAAGTACTGTACATGTTTTATTTTGTATTACTGGGGCATGCAACTGCATACAATTTAGAAAATATCACTATTTAATGATGCATCAACATTTTTGTTAATTTATGCTCATGAATTCAATGGAAAAGTCACATTACTTATGAGATTTAAATGTAATAATCTTTATTAATTTGTTATTCTAAATCAGCTGGATGCAATATTTTGAGTTTCATTCTGAATTATGTTATTTAAAATGTGAAATATTAATTCTGACAATGGTGAAATGGCTACAAGGTGGTGAAAGCTGGGTAATTTTCTATTTGTTTTGGCTGCTCAGATAAAGACTGTGTGGAGAAATATTAGTTTAATTATTAGTTTTATTAGTTTTATTAGGATCCCCATTAGCTGCCCATTTAGTCTTCCTGGGGTCCTTTAAAATATTTCATTTACAAAATTTACAATATAAAATTGTGTAAAAATTCACAAAATTGCACATATAACACAATACAATTAGGAAAAGTAGTAATAAGGAAGTAATAGGAAATACTCGCAATGCTAGAAGGATAATTCAACCTGGTAGTTAATTAGTCAATGAATAGTTAATTTATTTACTTAAATATCACAAGACAAGCTAAACAGGTGCAGATAATCTCCTATATTCAGCAGGGCCTTTTGTGCAGCGGATGTTTTGACTAAAAAAAATAACATATTTGCTCAGTTTGCATGATTTTTTGGAGTTAAAACAACTTTTAATGAAATTATGTTCAAGCAACAAACTAAATTGAGTTACTAAAATGAGCTGAATTCTAAACTATTTCCAATTAACTGTCTGAAATCGTCCACATCTGTTCAATTTAGAGGAGGTGGATTGAAATCCTGACCTCAACGTGAAGAAAAATGCACCTATCAAGCCAGTTTCATTAAATATACACCATTTAAATAACTACAGGCAGACCAGAGGAGGTCGAGCAGCAGGTTTCTGATGATTTAAGGTGGAAAATCTGCACAAAAACCTCGTTTCTGATTCAACGCGTGGCTTTGAAAGTGCAGAACACGGACTGTCGGTGGAGGGTGAACCTGAACCACGTGAGTCACATGAGCACAAAAGGTTCCTGCTGTTTGCTTTTCCATGACTGAGCAGCGAAAACAAACTGATCTGGTGTTTTACTGTCGCTCTGCTGGAGGAAATGATCAGAGCTTTTACTCAGAAGTTACACTCAACAAACTGCTCTAATGCAAGAGTCCGGTCAGAATCTGATTTATAGTTAATACAGTGTTCGACCAATATGCTTCTTCTGATATAAAAGGTAGAAATAAATCTTTTTCTCACTTGTTTTTGTAGTTTCAAGTCAAATAAAACTCACTCTAAATCAATATTTGACTTGAGTATCAATGATTATAGGCTTAACTTACAACTTTCAACATGCAAACATTATTTTTCTGGCTTGTGTTGACATAATTATGTTGCATCAACTTAATATTTAGTATAATTTAAACACAAATTTCAGCATAAGTTAGTTTAAACGCAATTAAAGTAAATTAAATCGGCCTAATAAGTACATTTTTCTTCACCTTGAGGAGGCCGTTTCCTCTAAATTAACAGACCTGGATGATTTCAGGCAGTTAAATTAATTGAAAATACATAAGATTTTAGCAGAAAAGCTAATTCCAGTAACTCAGTGTTGCTTGTTGGCTGAAAATAATTGCATTAGAAGTTGTTTTAAGTAAAAAAAAAATCATACAAACTGAGCAAAATGTTCTTCTTTAGTCAATATACCTCCTGCACAAAACGCCTGCTGAATATAGGAGATTATCTGCACATATTTAGCTTGTCTTGTGATATTTAAGGAAATAAATTAACTATTCATTAACTAATTAACTACCAGGTTAAATTACCCTTCTAGTATCACCTGTGTTTTATCTGTAAAGTCATTATTTGAGAAGTCAGGAAGCAAAAACACCTAAAATCCAAACAGGAAATTGCTCAATTTTCACCAACTTACAGCTATTTCTCTATAAAATAATAATTAATATTCATATTTCACACGACATAATTCAAAATAAAACCCCAAATACTGCCCCTGATGATTTTAAAGATAAATTTAAAGCTTAATGTGGCTCCAATAATAAAGATTATTACATTACAAGTCTCATATTTGTGTTGAATTCATGACCTGGACAAGTAATCAGAGGCTGTTCTGCATCTGACCACTAGGTGGCGCCACTGCACTGTTATTTTTCCAGTCGGCTCTGAAGAAGAAGGACGGCAGAGTGAGGATATCAGAGCAAAGCTGAAGCATTCTGCAGCCAAAACACACACATAGGACTGGGTTGTTCACCTTGGTATATATCTTAAATAATAAAGCCTATATTTATAATAAAGGGAACATTCTGGGTTGTTTTCTTACATTTACTTACTTAAATTGAATTATTACATGATCAGACGCTACAGCGGCTCCAGTTTCACCTTAAAAACATCACAAACTAGTGACTTGTGCAAAATATTCACATTATCAAGAGGAACAAATAGGAATTGAACAGCAAAACGACACACCAGGTCAAAACAACTCATATAATCGGGTGGTTTTTCTTATTTAAGTGGAGTTAAATGGGCCAAAAAGTGATTTTTAATGGGCAAGAAACTCTGAAATATGATTGATAATTAGAGTTTGTTACTGATTTATATCTGGTGTGTTCATACTGATGTTGTCTGAGGGCAGATTTAGTTACGTAATGCTGTACTTATAGCATATTTCAACAAAAAGACATGGGATTTGTAAAGAGTGGCAGGAAATAAGAGGGGAAAAAAGCTAAAAAGACAAATAAAATAGACCAAAATTGGTGCATAACAGCAGATAAGACGTGTTTTTAGTCATAATTCATTAAATCATGTCAGATTTTAATTAAATTCTTCGACAAACAGAAAACCACTGCAAAGATACGAGGACTGATGCACTTATTAAGAACAGAAAAGCAGATTTTGGCAGTAAATTAGTTGCATTTTTGCTCATAATAAGCCCAAAACAACCACTAACACAATATAATTCAAAAAAACACATCGGTTTTATGTAATATATTCCATTTCTGTGTCACGAGACATTTTACAAATCTGGAAATACATACATGGACGGGATTTGTAAAGAATAAATCAAAATAAGTGAAGAAAATAAGCTAGAAAATGATAAAATGGGACTTAACCTGCAGACTGGAGATCATATTTCAGATCAGATTTATTATATTTTAATTCAATTCTTTGACAAACAGAAAACCCCTGCAAAGGTAGAAGAAATTATGCACTTTTTGAGCCCTCAGTAAGGAAAAAAAGCACATTTTGGCAGTAAATTAGTTCATTTTTGCCCATAATAAGACCTAAACAACCACTATCATCCAACATACTTCAAAAAATGCATCGGTTTTATGTGATATACTTAATTTATGTGTGTTTTTGAGGATAAATTCATCCAAATCCATCAAATTTATTTCCTGTTTTAAGTAAATTCTTTGACAAACAGAGAAAATTTGTAAAGATGTGAAGATTAAAGCACTTGTCGTGTCCTTTTTGAGTCTTTAGTGATAAAAAAAGGCACATTTTGGCAGTAAAATAGTCATAAAATAGATCAAACCTGGTGCACAACAGCAGATCAGACATATATTTAGGCCATAATCCATTAAGTCATGTCGGATTTTAGGTAAATTCTTTGCAAAATTCTGCAAAAATATGAAGATTAATGCAGATTTTGAGTCCTCAATAAGGAAAAAAAGCAGATTTTGGCAGTAAATTAGACACATTTCTGCTCATAATGAGCTCTAAAACTGCAGCAGCAAATCTAAAAACACCTGCATTAATAGGATTTGTTAGGAAAAACATAAAATAAGAGAAAAAATAAACTAAAAACAGAATAAAATAGAGTAAACCTGCAGCATAACAGCAGATAAGACATATGTTTTGGCCTTAATCCACTAAATTACATCATATTTGAAGTAAATTCTTTGATAGACAGAAAAAAACTGTAGAGATGTGAAGACTAAAGCACTTATTTGTCTTTTTTGAGTCTTTAGTAAGAAAAATAAAGCACATTTTTGCAGTAAATTAGTTGCATTTTTGCTAAAAACAGCCACGATCATGCAGCATAATTAGAACAAATGCATCAGTTTATTCAATCAACTATTATACAACATATTCTCTGTGTGCGTTTTTGAGGATAAATCCATGCAAATCCATTAAATTCACATCATACTGTAAATAAATTCTTTAACAAACACAAGAAAAATGTAAATATGTGGAGATTAATGCACTTTTTTGCCCTTTTTGAGTCTTCAGTAAGAAAAAAAAGCACATTTTGCAGTAAATTAGTTGCATTTTTGCTCATAATAAGCAACATATCAAGCAACATAAATCAAAAACAGCATCAGTTTTATGTAATATTCTCCATTTATGTGTTTTTTTGATGACAAATCCATCCAGATCCATTAAATTCTCATCATATTTCAAGTAAATTCACTTGTAAATGCACTTTTTTGGTCCTTTTTGAGTCCTCAGTAAGACAAAAAGCACATTTTGCAGTAAATTAGTTGCATTTTTGCTCATAATAAGCAACATAATTCAAAAACAGCATCAGTTTTATTTAATATTCTCCATTTATGTGTGTTTTTTGTGACAAATCCGTCCAGATCCATCAGATTCTCATCATATTTCAAGTAAATTCACTTGTAAATGCACTTTTTTTGTCCTTTTTCAGCCCCCAGTGAGAGAAAAAGCAGCGCATTAGTTGCATTTTTGCTCCTATCATGCAGCACGATTGGAAAAATGCACCAGCGTTATGCAACACCCTCCCTCCCCGCGCGCTTCTGCTCATTTCTGCGACTCATAATCTGCTGTAACGAGTCCACATCTAGATGAAGACGATCAGAAACAGAGGCCGGGGTTGCGTAGCGTCTCGGCCTCTCTGCTTCTGCTCTCTCAGATGCTTCAGATAAGGCAGCCCTTCTTATTTTCTAACGTTTCGATCCTGAGAAGCGTCCGTCTGGGCTCTGCTGGAGCCACCTCGGGGCTTTAGCTCCACGTTTCCTGCTCCTCTCGCTGCATCTTCGCCAGAGCTTCAGCCTTCGCCCGCTTCGTTTGACCCCTCGGGGGGGAAACTCAGACAATCTGCTGATGATGTCACTTTTCCGAGCCCATCAGGATCAATTAGCGTCCGACCACGTGCACGCTCACACACACACACATGCGCGCCATAATTAAGAAATAGCCTTACATAAACAGAGTAATACAATACCCCGGAGCCCGTTTGGAGGCAGCCCTGAAACAAACCCCTGACTTATTGCGTTTGTCAGCTCCCTCACGCTGATTGGTGAAGCCTCGCTGATAAAGCAGACGTCTGGAGCAGAGGCAGGTAGCAAGGCTGGCTTTTTATTTTCCCCTCAGAGTGTGGAATAACAGCGAGCTCAGAGCCGGAGCCTCGTCCTCCTGACGGACTGACAGAAACACTACTCCTCTGTCTGCAGCTTAACGAGGAAGAGGAGAAGGAAAGATGTGGAGGATCAGATCAAACCATATCTGTGGTTTCAGCATCAGAGCCCAGATTCACCTCTTAGACATAAAACCCTCCGTATGCTTCGAACTGACGACGTATTAATGTATAATATTATATAATACTGTTTATCTTGTGCCACACAGTTTACAAACATGCATAAATACACTATATATTGGGGTTTTTTGTTATTCTTTATGAGTTAAATAAGAAAATGTCAAATTTAACTCAAACTTCTTACAGTTTCTTGTGCTTGGACAATAAATATGCCTATTTGTGCAGCAGATTAGCATATTTTACACACAGAAGCCTATTAAAAGTGCTTTAAAATGCTTAAAAATAACCAGAAACAGCATTGAAAACATAAAAACACTTGAATTTATTATTAATATTAACAATTCAAACTACTTCAATCAAAATCCTTGTACAGTTTCCTGTGTTTAGACAATAAATATGCTTATTTGTGCAGCAGTTTACCATATTTTACACACAAAAGCCTATTACAAGTGCTTTTAAATGCTTATGTTGGAGAATAATATATAATAATAATAATATATTATTAATTTAAACTACTTTCCTCAAAGTTTTTGTACAGTTTCTTGTGTTTGGACAACAAATATGCTTATTTATACAGAATATTAGCATATTTTATACACAAAAGCCAATTAAAAGTGCTTTTAAATGCTTATGTTAGAGAATAATAGCATTTAAAAACATAAAAACATTTGAATTAGCATTAATATTAATTTAAACTACTTTCCTCAAAGTTCTTGTACAGTTTCTTGTGCTTTGACAATAAATATGCTTATTCGTACAGAATATTAGCATATTTTATACACAAAAGCCAATTAAAAGTGCTTTAAAATGCTTAGAAATAAACAGAAACAGCATTGAAAACATAAAAACACTTGAATTTATTATTAATATTATTAATTTAAACTACTTTCGTTAAAGTTCTTGTACAGCTTCTTGTGCTTGGACAATGAATATGCTTATTTGTGCAGCACGTTAGCATATTTATACATAAAGCCGATTAAAAGTGCTTTAAATGTTTAAATATAAGCATGTAATTGTAAAATTTTATTAATGTTTTGAACTGTTTTCCTCAAAGTTGTTTTCCAGCTTCTTGTGTTCAGACAACTTTTAACATTTTGTATTTGAAGTTTAACATCTTAAGATGCTTTGTTTTGCACAGCAGGTTAATAAAAGAGCCTCAGAGCGTTTAAAAAGAAGGAAAAGCAGCATTTAAAATATATGAATTACTCTTAAAAGGATAGAAAAGGAGTTTATATGTATGTGTGTGTTTTTAGTTTAGCTTATTCTTAATAATTTGAGCCTTGGCAATGCTCGGCAGCGCTCTGTGATGCTCAGCGACGGCCGGCGGCGTACCACACAGTCCCTCCATGAATTAGCGATGCTACAATTGCAACTATTAACACAAATTCAACCAATCTCCATGAATTCTGCACCACCTTTCAATTTTGTCCAATCACCGCGACTTTTCCACAATTTTGTCCCGCCTCCTGTGAGTTCCACCAATCACAGCAGTCCCCAGTAATGCACGCACGTCACCGGATTCACTTCCTTGTTTATGGTTTGAAGATACAGATGCAACAAAAACTACTGCAAAACAATTCCCTGATGTTCTTCACCAAAGCGGAGCTAAACTGTTTTCACCCCGTGGAATATTGAGGTGGAACACAAACCAAAACCATCCACTGACAAACACTTTTCTACCGTAAACATATCAGGAGAATGGGTGAAACCAGCGGACCACAGACCAGACAAACCACCGTGATGAAGCTGTTGCATCCAGATCTGTGGCAGCACTGAAACAATGAAGGTCAGTTAGATTCATTAACTGACGTGACGAGCTGTGAGCGTGTGTGTGTGAACACGCGTGTGCCGGGATGTGAAATTAACTTTTTAAACTTTTAAAATTTTTAATGAATTAAACAAAACAAAGAAAAAATTGCAACTTTTTGACAATTCTTTACTGTCTCCTGCAATTTCATCGCAACAAATACGCTTAAAACATCGCAACTTACATCGCAATTTTTTAGAAAAGCTGCAACAAATTCAGACATTTTAGGAGAAACAATCTGGAAAAACACCCAAGAAATCCTGGAGGGACCGACTACAGCCTCGGCAACGCCCCCCGGCAGCGGCGAGCACAACTATTCAAATATCAAAATTATCATCCGAACACCACCACAACGAACAAATATTTGGATATTCCAATATTCCGGACCAACCCTAGTCAAATGTCTTCTTCTGACAAGGTAAAGAAAGTCCACACTGGTCAGTGCCACCACAGACATATATACGTAGACGTGCCTACGCGGCGGCCATCTTGGTACAGTGCCACTCGCCCCTACAGTGCATTACGTCTATAGAGGAATGACATGTCTGCACTATAAAAGTGATCATAAATCCATCAGTTGTCAACATATATTGTTGGTTACAAACGTCAGACATGGAGGACGGACAGGCAGACATAAATAGAACAAAAGCATCCTGTGTCAAAGCTACATGTGTGACGTTTTTAACGAAATCAAAGCGTTTGGAAATCGGTCAAAAATTCAGTGAATAATTCTACTTTAAGATTGTGTAGTACCTCTTACCTCCATAGACTTACATTCACTCCCCCCTCTGCTAGCCCTGTACCAAGATGGCGGAGCTTTAGGCACGTCCCTCCACAGTCAATGCGGCGTCTCCGTATATATTTCTATGCGCCATGCTGCTTGTTTTCTCTGCCCGCGCAGTCTTATGACATCACACACATGCGACAGTACCGTCGGGGAGGGGAGGGGTTGAGGAGCCAGGCATGAGGATCCCCGGTTTATTTACCGCTCATCTTAGAAGATTCTGGACCAACTGCAGCCAATTCAAGAGCCCTAAGACCAGGACTGATCCCATCAAGGGTTCTAGGTCTCTGGTTGGTCTCAGGACTGGATCTGAAGCCCTTCACGTCCTTCCTCTGTGAATCTGAACCCATCAGACCTCCGAGGTGATCAGACTCAGGCCTGGTGGCTTTTTCCAGAGGAGCAGCCGAACGCCGAGGAGGAGGAGGATTATGGTTTTTATGGTCCCAGCTGCTGGGACTGGACGTTAGGTTTCATTAGATTTGCTCCACCATTAACAAGTGACCGAGGCGTGTTTAAAAGCAGCCTGGAAACATTCGATTTCTCCTGCGGATTTGCTTTTCAGTGTCTTTTTTTTTTGACATTCCTGCCCTTAATAGATGATTTTAGAGGCAGACAGGTGAAAGAAAAGAGGTTTGACGTGCAAAATAGATGCTAAAGTCGAACAAAACCTGGATGTTAGAGTCAGTAATCAACAGATTATCAGCCTGGACCATCATCTGATGGGATATTTAGCATTTTTACGATTATCAGCATCATTTTTAACCGATTCCAGATTAAATAAACTTGTTTTAAAATGAAAATCTGGCTCTAATGCAGCTCTGTATTGCTGCATGAGAGTCTTGTTGTGCTTCATTTGTATTCAGCTGCTGTAACATGTGAATTTCCACAGTTAAGGATCATTAAAGTTTATCTTTTCTTATCTGAACATACCTCAAGTGAACATCTGCTGCAGAATAAATGGTAAAAACCTCTAAGATAAACATAAACAAGCTATTTGAGTAAATATTTGTGTCTGAGTTTTTGTTATTCTCAAATTTTGACACTAAAATTTTGATTTTTACTCCAGTTCTAAACATTTACTTGCCTCCTTCATCACTAATATTTAGAAAAGCCATATCAGTCGATGCCTAGTTGCAGTTATAAGTAATGCGTCTTAGCTAACAGGTCACCAGGACTCCATTTAACAGGACAGTTCAGCTGTTTCTTGGTTTATGCACCTTAATTTTCATGATATATTAGTAATAATCATCACATTTAAAGCAAAAAAAAGGCTTGAAATAAATCACTTTATGTGTGGTAATTATAGATTATATGAAAGTTTATCTTTTTGAGTTAAATTACGGGAAAAAATGAATAATGCAGGTTATTTTTTGGTTAATGCACCATCATTTTCATGAGCTATTAGCTGTAATCTTGAAAATTAAAGCAAAAAAACACTTGAAATATTTCACTTATTGTATATTTTTCACTATAATAACAATATTAATAATGCATTGGTTTTATATGGCGCTTTTCTAGACACTTAAAGCTGCTTTACATTGCATTATTCATTCCCTCCATTCTCCATGGTGCTAAGCTACGTATGTAGGCCGAGGCCAGGCTGCCAGTCTGACCACCACCAACCACTCACTCTCACACTGCATCCACCCAGGCTTCCTGTTGTTCCCTCACGGTCTCCCATCCAGGTACTGACCAAGCCCAACCCTGCTTAGCTTCCCAGATCTGACGGGATCGGGGATCTACAAGGCGGTATGGCTGTGACTGCTGTCGTTTTGCACTAGTATATATATTCTTTTCTAGACGTGTAAATATCTATGTATATTTTTAATTTTAATTTCCTTCTATGGTTATTTTATTCTTCTCTTTCCTTTTCCTAGAGTGACACCAACAGACGAAACCAACTTCCTTGTATGTTGTGTTTGTCCTGATTCTTAGGCCTTGTCCACACGTAGCCGGGTATCTCACAAAACCAAGATATTTTTCTACGGTTTGTCCTGTCATCCACAGGAAAACGCAGATTTACGGCATTAAAAATGATTCTTTTAAAAACCTCCGACCAAAGTTTGCGAATTCAACATCCATGGTAGGTAGAGTCACAGGTGTTCCCAACTTTTGAGAAACAAATAAAGAGAATCAACTTGTGAGCTATGTTCATGTTGCTCTGCTTCCATAGAGGGGCGGGGCTTTGTACTGCAGTGAAAAACGAACCCACAGTGAGGAAAAATGTGACAGGAGCAAACAAATTGCTGAGAGTTAAGACGCTTAAACGCAGTAGGAATCAACTTTATCACAATATTCTGGTGTTTTTAGACGCACTCGTACATGTCCTGAATAAATACAGGTTATTTCTTGGTTTAGACATCCTGGTTTTCATGGGCTATAAGTCAGAATCACCAAAATTAAAACAAAAAAAGGCAAAAAACCCCAAACTTTTTCATGAACTATCAGCAATAATCATCAAAATGAATAAAATTACAAAAGAAAATGAAGAACTTTTGAGACGCACCAGTACATGTCTTGAATAAATGCAGGTTATTTTTGTTTTATGCAGCTTAATTTCCACGATATATGAACAATAAGCATCAAAAAGAAAACTAAAAAAATGACTTTACGTGTACGAAATACAGAATGGATGAAGCTTGTTCACTTTTTTAGATGCACTAGTGGATGTTCTGAATAAATGCAGGTTATCTCTTAGTTGATGCATCTTAATTTTCATGCACCAGAGTCATAATCATGTAAATTAAACCCCCCCAAAAAAGCCTGACATATTTCATTTTAAGTGTGATTAATATAGAACACAGGAAGGTTTACCGTACGAATCTCTGTTTTTACTTTTTCATGATATTCTGTTGTTTTCAGACGAAGTAGTGTACAGTATGTTTTGAATAAACGCAGCTATTTCTTGGTTTGCATCATGACTTTCCCTGTAATAAATACAGAATATATAAAAGTTTACCACAAAACAACAGACGTTTTTAGATTTTAGATGCACCCGTATATGTTTTGAATGAATACAAGTTATTTCCTGGTTTCTGCACCACAATTTTCATGAGCTAAAAGCCATAATTAAAATTAAAAAAGGCTTCAAATATTTCACTTTACATGTAACGGATGTAAAATATATGAAAGTTCACCTTTTGGAATTAAATGACAGAAACAAACAACTACTTTTTTAGTTGCTCCAGTGCATGTGTTGAATAAATACAGGTTACTTCTTGGGTTCTGCACCCAAACAGACCAACATGAGTTCCAGTGTTTAGTCCTGAAGCCTAAATCTGCTGATGCATGTCGGTCGGTGTGAACACAACCTGGAAACCAAAGCGACGCTGTGCCGAGAGCCGGGTTCATGCACTTGCGCTGGACGCCGCATTTGCATCCGGCCAGACGAGGAATGCAGATTTACAAGCCTGCGCGGCCGTGCAGATGTGGAACCAAAGAGCAAGTGTTATTGTGAATCCCCCGGTGGGCGAGTCCACCGTCTCCCCGTCACCTCCCTCCTCTCCGTCCACCTCCATCCTTCCCTCCCCCCGTCAGGAGCTGCAGCATCCCTGCTGGGCTTTGCCTGTTTATCTCTTCCGAAGTGGCCATGATTAATGAGGCCCTGAACACATCCTCTCTTTCCCCTGGACCTGGGAGCCCCACAGCTGAGTAAACAGTCGCTGCTCCACCAGGTTTGACGGGGAACCCCCACCGAAGCAGGTAGAAACTCACGAGATCCGTCAGAGCCTCTGCAGATATATCATCGAGCCGGCGGCGCAGCGGCCTGGGTGTCGGCGGCGAAGGCGTGAGGAAAAACATCCTGCAAACGTCCAGAAGAAACCTCCGGACGTGTGCTCTCAGACCTGCCGCCATGTTGGCTCCTTATGGCGGAGAAGTTCATGAGAGACTCCATCTCCTCTGGAAAAGACTGGCTGCAGATTTACGACTGTCTTACATGTTCCTTAAAGCGCTCTGAGAGGACTGTACATCGCTAAAACACACATGAACGCAGCGTGATGACGGTAACGAGAAGAGACCGGACAGAATACGAGAAGTGGATCCAGGCAGAGCAAAGACGACAGAGCGCCTCTCTGAACAGGCTTCGTTTTAGTGCCATCATAAATACGAGTCAGACAAAAGGATCTTCTAATGACGAGTAATGAGCTCCGACTGTAAATAACTTTGTCCTAAAAATCTCCCATAAATCTTAAAGGATTCTTGAGGAGATTTACAGAAACCATGTGATTCTTGTTGCTTATTTGCAGATATGAGTCTCTCTGCTTCTAGTCATGGCTGCTCTGTTTCCACAGAGGTTCAGGACTTTATGCTGCAGTGAAAAATGAACGTACAGAGAGAAATTAAGCTTAAAAAACCAACTTTTACAAAATATTCAGGGTTTGTTTTAGATGCACTGGCACATATCTTGAATAAATAGTGGCTATATCTTGGGTTCAACCTGTATTTAGTGCAATCTGGACGATTTCAGACGTTCACTCATCATTAAAAACACCTTTGATAGTAGAGGAAAAGCTAATTCCCTGAACTCACTTAAAAACATCAATGTAAACAACTTCATTTTTTCGGAGCCCGAATTTTTTCCAGTATTCTTGACAGCTGTTGGAAAAACCTTCTACATTTCGACTCAAGTTTTTATATTTTTTTTAGCAAAATAAGTAAAAAGTAAGTCAAGTTATCAAAAGCTGTAAAAACAGGTCGAATCGTCAGGTTTTAAACTTTCCCACGGGCCTTGAATGCACCATGTGTGGCGTACAGTTTGCAATAACCAGAACCAAAAATTAAATTCTCCTCGGCGTAACAGAAAAAAACACGACTGATTCAGCTTTTATATGAGATGCACTAGTCTTGAATAAATACAGATTGTTTCTTAGTTTCTGCACCGTAATTTTCATGAGCAACAAATTAAAACGAACAATATACAAAGCAATGACTACAGAAGATACGAAAGTGCTTTGAATAAAGAGAGGCGATTTCTTGGTTTATCTGCCGTAAGTTTCAAAAGATAAAAGCCATAATCATCAAAATTAAAGCAAGAAATATTTCACTTTATACGTAATGAATCCATCCATTATCTATACACCGCTTAATCCTCTGTGGGGTCTCGGGGGGACTGGAGTCTATCCCAGCCGACTCAGGCGAAGGCAGGAGAAACCCTGGACAGGTCACCAGTCTATCACAGGGCTACATATAGAGACAACCAAGCACACTCTCATTTACACCTACAGACAATTTAGAATCATCAATTAACCTCAGCATGTTCTTGGACTGTGGGAGGAAGCTAGAAAACCCACGCTGCACAGGGAGAACATGCAAACTCCACTGGTAAAAAGAACTCCGACCCTCAGGGAGGAGTTTCAGGGCAATAAAGACAAAAACAAACAGACTAAAAAACGACTTTTACCCAAGAGCTGTTAGCACCCTGAACAGCTGCTCATCTTCAATCTCCATCATGCAATAGATAAATTCTGTCTGTACGTATCAAGTACAATATTCCTGCAACACTCCTACAATACTTGTAGCGCAATATCCCTGTTATAACTCCACCGAGCTGGTTCCAGGTCTAGTTAGGTTCCAGAGCCTGACTTAGCACCAGTTCTTTGTGTTTCCACCACCTAAGCACCGACTCCAGGTTCTAAAAACTGGAGCTCAGCAAGCACCAACTCTTTGCTGGTCCAGAGTTAAGCACCGAGTACGTCAGGGGCTGGGGGCGGGGTTATGGTGACCAACCATCAACGGTGGAAAGGGACACACAAGCGCTAATTAGTGTCCTTGTTCTCCAGGACATCCCTGGTCCCATCACACATGTATTGGAATGACTCCTGGAAGTTTAGCACAAACTGTTGACCTGAAATCCGCTACAGTTGTGTCCCACCAGTAGCGTGATCACGGATGTGTCCAGGCAACAGGAGGACCTCCGCCTCACAATCAGCCTTAAGACCATCTATAGAGATAAACATAGATCTTATCATCAACTTACTGCTTTTACTTAACTGCTATGTGATGGATGCTAGCGTAGTGGTTTTACGGTGACCCAATGGCTCCAACTTGACTCCTTGAAAATCAAACAGGTAAGCACCAGAACTAGGACCTGGTTCTTCTTGGTGGAAAAGGGGTAACAGAAAGATCCAGCGTCGGGACATGAACCGGGATCTTCTAGCCGTGAGGTGACGGTGCCAACAACCAAATAATGAATACAGAATACATGAAGTGTTTATCTTCTTGAATTAAATTATGATTCACGATATTCCGTATTGTCTTGAATGATTACAGGTTATTTCTTGGTTTCAACCCAGTTTTAGTGCGAACAAAAACACATATCCAAGTCCGATAAAAGGATTAAGCATTACCCGCTAACTTCCTCTTAAAGATCTCCTTTAAATCTTATAGAGTTCTCGTGGAGGTTTTACAGAAACCATATGAATATCTGGGGGTTGAACGCCGTCTGCTTATTTAGCATCCACCATGCCAGATTCTAGTAGAGAAAGCTTTTCCTTCTGGCAGCAGGTCCGAGGATTGATCCGTTGATCCGGCGCTCTGACAGGACGGCTAATCTACACAGATACCTAGACGACAAAGGCATTACTTGTGGGCAGAAAACAACATAATTGCCAGCAGCGTATGGAATCTAAAACGGCCTCCTTCAGCAGAAAACAAAATAGTTTCCACGCCGAGGAACACCAAGCGTCAAATGGGATCCGACAGATCCCTCCCGACTCCACAGCTTCTGTTCCTATCATGTTATCGGGTTTGTTTAGGGGGCAGAAGATTGGAGCCAGGAGTTTGTTTCTGTGGTGTCAGATGTTTCCGATCTGGACCCAGCAGCGTCCAACGACCTCCTCCTCTTCTTCACAGGTGAGCCGATGCTGGGCGTCGTAAAGCCGTCGCTTCGCTTTTGGGGCCATTTGTCAGCAGGCATTTCCTCTTCGGGACGCGTTTGTGTTGGAAAGTGTCGAACGCGACGCCTGCAGCCTCCAAACTGCTTAACGGCGCAGCAACAAACAGGTTTATGACACCTTTTGACGGCACTGGATTGTCTAATTTGTGCTTCTAGATCTTTAAGAGGACTTAGAAGGTTAATGGAGAAGAGCAACCAGCAGTAAAGCGCCGACAGCTTTGAGGAAAATCAGAAACTTTACTCACTTTGCTTCATGAAGGCTTGTTTTTTTCCGATCTTTGGAGTCAAACTGCAGCAAAATACAACAGAAACTCAAACCCAAACCCTCCGTGAGGCTGAAAACAGACACCAGCTGCCACTTTTTAATCGTTTTCTTATCCTTAACACTGATATTGATACTCCTATTTAGAGGAATAATGATAAATAAAGCTAAATCAAGGGCTTTGTAGGTGTTTTAGCTGCCATTTTTGATCATGACGAAGTGAAAAAACTGAGCTCCTTGGAAAGTAATGGTGTAGTTTTCACACTAAACACACTTATGTATTATAATCAAAGTCTCTTGGCTGTAAAACCGGAGGTATTTAAACTCAGTATCCTATTTTAAACCTCTATAAATCTCATTTTATTGTCTGTTTTTGTAACTGGCAGTATTTATTATATATATTTAAATGATTTTTATCTAGTTTGCATGTTAAGTTCAGGTTCATATTTGCTTTTACAACAGATTTTTAATGCAAATCTCCTTGTATTTCCTCTACGAATAGAGTTTATGATCATTTTTATTAGTTATGATACGATTACGCTCATTAAATTAGACTCTGGAGCCAGAAACAAGAGCAAACAGGTTGAAAACAAGACGACACTACAGCCAGAATCCGTAAACCTCGTCCGTAATTACAAATACTAAGCAACCCAAGAGGCCTAAGAACACATGACCATTCAGTGGACATGCAGTTGTTGATTAAAAATGAGGCAGGAGTTTGGTTGCTGAGGTCTTGAAAATACGACGAAGAAAGAACAGCAACGGTGGAAACTAAGACCAGAGCTACCCAGCAGCTGTGGACGGAACAACAACACCTGTAGTTGTTACCCGTGTCAAAGTAAACACTGGTAGTCAAGGCTGACGTCTTCCTTCTAGCTTAGTGGTTCTCAACTGGTGGGTCGGGACCTAAAAGTGGGTCGCGAAGGCATTTTTAGAGGGTCGCAGAAGCATGAACCCCTCCTCCCCCAAAAAAGTAGTGGTCTTTTATTTTAAAGGACTTGTTTCTTATGACACTGTAGCAGGATATTTAGTGGTGGTGACACCAGTAGTCGCCCAATATTAACCTCTAGATTTGGTTCTGCCAGCTTATTGGAGAAATTATGCTTGAAAACCTGCAGAATCTCATCCCAGCATGTCCCTAAAGTCTTCTAAAAGCTGGAGATTTGGAGTTTTCGTCCATGAAAAGAGTCACTTTCAGCCTGAAAATGGCTTTAATGTAACTTTAGACTGTTGCTTCCTCTAGAACAGTGGTTCTCAACTGGTGGGTCGGGACCTAAAAGTGGGTTGCAAAGCCATTTTTAGAGGGTTGCAGAAGCATGCCCCCCCCGCCAAGTAGTGGTATTAAGTCTTTTATTTTGAAGGACGTGTTTCTTATGACCCAGTTTGCTTTCAATAGCAGGATATTCAGTGGTGGTGCCAGCTTATTGGAGAAATTTATGCTAAAACAAGCCAAAAATGAACCAAAATGTGCTCAGAATCGGCCAAAATGGGTCAAAATATGCCCCAAAACTTGGAAAAAGCGTCCAAATATACCAAAATGAGCAAAAAATAAGCCAAAATTTTCCCAAGCTGTATCAAAATGTGTTGAGACTACACCCAAATACACCTTAATTTCTTAACAGTAACAGCAAACTTCAAAAATTTGGCTCGCGACTGTTATTAATAGAGACACAGTGGGTCCTGAGGCTGGACCAGTTGAGAACCACTGATCTATAAAACTGACACCTGGCGAATCATGGAACAGCACATAGTGACTGTAAGAGTCTTCAGACCAACACTGGGTCCACAAACTCTCTGTTTTAGGAGTCTTAAAACTCTGGACTAGTGTGGACCCGAGGTGGAAACGCAGCAGAAAGTTCTGACTTTTAAAATGAAGTAAACCCAAGTTGTAATCTCTCAACACGTAGGTGCACTGAAGGATCACAGCTCACCTGGAATGTTGCCTCCACGTCGACGTCTTCTTCACTCAAGAGCAGCCTGAATCTGGATTCACCAACCTGTTGAACAAAAACACCAAGAGTTTATCTGATAGTCAACGTTTATAAGAAGATTTGAAAGATTCTGTCCGGTAGAAACACAACAGCATTTGATTTTAAAGACCCCCCCTCTGGTGAAAATCCAGGTTTTTACGTCTTCAGCGTGTTCATATGGTGTTTTTCATATCCTGGAAGACGCATCATGAGTTGAACTGAGCATTTCCACCTTAAAACTGCAGAAAAGACACAGATTTGGACTTCAGGTTGGGGCTTCCTGCATCAATTTCGAACATATTTTTACGACTTATCGTGTAGTGCCGAGCGGTTTTACAGTGTTTGAGCAGATTCGTAGGTGAGCTGGTGTGCTCGAGATGCAGGAGCTACACAGATCTACACATTCTAGACCAGTGGTTTTCAACTGGTCCAGCCTCAGGACCCACTATGTCTCTGTTAATAATGGTCGCGACCCAACTTTTTGAAGTTCGCTGCTCCTGTTAACAAATTAAGGTTCATTTGGATGTAGCCTCTCTTGATACAATTTAGAAAATTTTGGCTTATTTTTTGCAAATTTTGGTATTTTTGGATGCTTTTGCAAAGTTTTGGGCATATTTTGGCCCATTTTGACAGATTCTGAGCAGATTTTGGTTCATTTTTGAGACGTTTTAGCATAAATTTCTCCAATAAGCTGGCAGAACCACTGAATATCCTGCTATTGAAAACCAACTGGGTCATAAGAAACACGTCCTTTAAAATAAAAGACTTTATACCACTACTTTTGCTTCTGCAACCCTCTAAAAATGGCTTCACGACCCACTTTTGGGTCCCGACCCACCAGTTGAAAACCACTGTTCTAGAGGAAGCAACAGTCTGGAGTTACATTAAAGCCATTTTCAGGCTGGAAGTGACTCTTTTCATGGACGAAAACTCCAAACCTCCAGCTTTTAGAGGACTTTAGGGACATGCTGGGATGAGATTCTGCAGGTTTTCAATGGTTTTTTTTGCTTGTTTAAGGAAATTTTTCGTCCTGTTTTATGATTTCAGGTGAATTTCGGTGCATAAATGTGCAGTTTTTGAAGAATGTGTTCAGCTTACAAATGCAAAAAGCTGCTTTTTAGTCCAACAGGTCAAGCAGCTAAATCAGCTTCTAAGGGAGATACATGCAGATTATTGAATAAGCTGGAAATTAGCTAAATCCTCCGTATATCAGTCTTTCACATCACACCATTTAGATTGTATTTATTCATCAGAGCTCTGGAAAACTCTGCTCACATATCCAAATATAATAATTTAATGAGAATATAAGGTTCTGCTGGCATGAACGTCGACCAAAACTACTAAAAATATGCCCAGAATTGTAAATTAAACACAGGTTTATATTGAATCTTTCCACATGCTTCAGTTTATCCCCTGATAAACCGTTAGACTCACTGCTGAGCGGCTCCGGAGAGGCTTCTCGGTGATGAGAGGTGGATGTGTTTCCATTAATTCCTCTGCCTGCTCTGTTAGGACGCGACTTTGCTTCGTGCACATGTGTTAGTGTGTTTTTTAAGCGCATCAGTGCATCCATGTGAGTGCTGAGGAATCCCCTGGTAGCCGGTGCCGCGGTCCGGGATCAAGGAAGTGTGTAATGGATCCGGTGGTCTCCGGGATCAGGCCTGGATGACTGGGGGGGCGCCTGGCCTGTCTGTCCCCATGTCTGCCCATCTGTCTCTGGGCTCGGCTGGAGGAGGTGTGGGCTGAAGGATGGGGAGTCGCGCAGATGTTCAGGCATTAAGTGGTGACATGGGTGAGAGTCGTGGTTCTGAGAGTCTGTGGGAAGCAAAAACCACAGGAACCTGGAGGACACCAACGACGAAAAGATAACATACATGTGGAAACATACATACAACATACTACATACAGTATATATAGTAATGTAGTTAGAGGTTTATAAATATCAAAAACGCTTTCAAACTCTTTGTTTCAGTGGGGTCTTCTTCAGCAGAAAGTAGCTCTAATGAAAAGAAGGAAACTCCAGAACAGAATTTAAAATCCTTCTCCTTTATAGTAACAGATGATCCCATAGAGCAGTGGTTCTCAACTGGTGGGTCGGGACCCAAAAGTGGGTCGCGAAGCCATTTTTAGAGGGTCGCAGAAGCATGCCCCCCTCCAAAGAAGTACAAAGTCTTTTATTTTGAAGGACGTGCTTCTTATGACACAGTTTGCTTTCAATAGCAGGATATTTAGTGGTGGTGACACCAGTAGTTGCCCACTGTTAACCTCTAGATTTCTGCCAGCTAATTGGAGAAACTTATGCTAAAACGTCCCAAAAATGAACCAAAATGTGCTCAGAATCTGTCAAAATGGGCCAAAATATGCCCAAAACTTGGCAAAAACATCCAACATACCAAAATGAGCAAAAAAATAAGCCAAAATTTTCCTAATTTGTATCAAAATGTGCTGAGATGACACCCAAATACACCTTAATTTGTTTTCCTGAACAGCAAACTTCAACAATTTGGGTCGCGACCGTTATTAATAGAGACATAGTGGGTCCTGAGGCTGGACCAGTTGAGAACCACTGCCATAGAGGCCTTCACTCTCAGACTGCAGGGTTATTTCTGGTTTCTAGAGTTTCTAAAAGGCTCCTCTTCTGTGAAATCAGCTCCCAGTTTTGTTTCAGGAGGCAAACAACTGCTCTACTTTGAAGATTAGGTCTCAAACTTTCCGTTTTGAGATAAGATTAGATCAGATAAACTTATTAATCAACAGCGTTAAGCAGTGTTGTTGACCCGACTGAGCTACAGGATGACAAACACTGTTAAAATGTAGTTACATATTGATAAAGCAGAGTCTTCTCTCTCATGTAGTTTGTGTTTTGTTGTCTCTCTGGATCTGAATCTACATGTTTCGGATCTGAAGTTATTGCCCTCAACAACTGCCCCAGTGTTCGCTGTTTCGCTACCCTCACCCCAACCAGTTGACGCAGATGTCCGCCTTACCTGAGCCTGGTTCTGCTGGACGCCGCTTCCTGAGCCAGGACACTGTTTGTGGAAAGAGTTGCTGCTCGTGAATCATCACCATTGTCCACTTTCACTGTGTTGGATTGGAGATCTCAGAGGCAGGCATCTGAAAACCACAACACCAAAACTTGTTGGATGCCACAAGACGTAAAACAATACTGTAAGCGTCACGGGTCACATCGTATTTACATCCATCATATGTAAATGGGTAACACAGGGCTGTAACAAACAAATCCAGTTGTTTGCTAACTGCTAAAAAAAACAGAAATAAGAACCAAACCTTTGCCTGTCAATGATGGAAAAATGCAAAGAGATCTTCGGGCCTAAGCGACTCTCCTCCAAGCCTTTCATCCGGTCTTTAAGGTTGAACACAGTCACCATACAGAGGAAACTCATTTTGGCCGCCTGTATCCACGATCTCATTCCAGAGCTCATGAACATAGGTGAGGGGCAAAATGTGGGGCGACTGGTGAAGCAAGATCTTTGCCTTCCAGCTCAGTTCCCTCGTCAGTGCAACAGTCTGGTACAACAACCACATTACTGCTGATTAGGGATGCAAACTTTTAATAATTTCCTCAACTGACAGCCGAATCAATCCCCAATTAATTAATCAGTGTCGCAAAATAAACCCAGGAAACTGCAGTCGTGTAACACCGACCGCTCCAACAGCGTTCGTCATGTGATATGTTCAATCATCTGACGTGACCAATTAGCTGTTGACACATAATAAAGTTGCATTAACGCACTTCTGCTTGACAAAAACACGAGCCGGCAGCCGTTAAGCCTCACAAGATACTTTGTCATGGTTGTAGTTACCAGCTAAACTCCCACAATGCTGTCTGCTTGCCAACATGGAACAATCTACACCTTGAAAGGCTCCACCTTGTGGTGCAATCAGGTACTACAGCTAATCTACGGTAGGTTTTCTAGCACACATGTCTTCTGCTTTATTGGTTAATATATTTAAACATGTTAACGGACATTAATTGATTGGTGATCATCGTTAGCATCCCTACTGCTAAACAGAAATAGTATACAAATATGTTATGAAACAGGGCTGTAGTTTACATCTTCAAATCAGTACGACTAAAGCCAAATCTACCGTCTGTGCATGTTCTGATAACCACTTTGCATGTAAGTAAGTGTGACTAGGGGGAATTAACTATTTAAAGTTTGAATTCAACAGAACAACAGCTTCACTTTTAATTCTTGCTGTTGTGCTTCTGCATGTCCTGTAACTGAATCTATCTGCCTCCTACCGTCTGAGGTGGCAGTGAGAAACAGCTGGACCGAAGTTAGACGTGAGTGAACTCGACTGAAGATCATGTTTCGGTTGGATGTAAACGGTGTTCTGCAGTTTGTGCATCTGTTCTCGCGTGTATTTAGGGTGTTGCTTCATGCGTGGGTGTTCGTCTGGCGTCGCGTCTCGGCATTGTTCTGCTCGCGGTCGTGCATCGGAGAGGTTAAATGATCAGGGCCTGTCTGTCTGAGCTCGGCCTCCCCCAGAGGCCTTCGCCGCTCATTGGAAAAGCCGCGTGACGCTCTTCCTCGGTCTTCCCCTCCCTCCGACCGTCGCTCTTCTCTCCGGCCGGGAGGAACACAAACAGAGGTGCTGCCTTCGTGAGGCACAAATCCCCACTTCCTCTGAAACTTCCAGCGCCGCTTTTTTCCTGTCCAAATTCCACAGCCATTAAACTTTCCTGGCAGGAATTCAGAAAACAACTCAGAAGAGAGAAAAGATGGAGGAGGAGGAGGGAGCTCTCCAACCCCCCGAACCTCCTCCTCCCCCTCCTCTTCTGGATATCACAGATCTGAGCTCCTGCTGACTACCTTAAACAAAGATCTGACTTCATTCGTGTTTTCGTTGCCGATCAGGTTTCCTCCAAAGTGTCTACTGGTTTTTGCAGAAGGTCATGTCAGCCTCCATCCACTCACATGATATAAACCATGGCCAGATTAGTCTAAGGTAAATATCCGAGTCAAGGCTGTGATCTCGAGGCTTTATTACCGCTGGTGCTTCGGTTCACCAGCGGTAGTTACACAACACAAACAACATGGCCTCCCAGCCGGCGGGCGGCCGGGGGAGAGGTGGTGCTACCGTGTTGGACGGCTTCTCGCTTTCTCACTTTCTGTCGATTGCGTCGGAGGGAAATTACACAGAGCTTAAGTGTCTTTACGGCCGCTGGCGGTGCCACAGCTGGTGTTTAGGAAATAAAAAAAGAAACTGGCATAAATACTACACGCACATAAAAATAATTTGACAGTTTCAGGTATTTTATTGACGTGTCTGCTCATTTCGCAGAACGGTACAACCTGCAAACTGCACAGCTGCTAGACGGAGACCCAGCTCTGTTTCTGTGGGGGGAAAAAGGTCGTTGTTGGATAATTTCTGCAAACCCCAGGATATTCTTCAAACTATCATCTGACTTCTGTCTGCAAAATCTGCATGTGGTTACTGCAGGATGGTGAAGAAATCCTTGTTGAGGTTTGGAAAAATGTTAATTCTTCATCTGTGGCGGTGATGCAAACTCGAGCCTCCTCTATGAAGCAGAATGCGCCACATATCCACCACCCAAAGCTTCACATCCTTGCTTTCCTTCCTCCGACATCAGGACACTCGACTCCCTGCAGTGAGGCTGAAGGTTGTGAATTGTGTGCTGCGAAATCTTAAAATATGTGTGTAATTCCTGAGATACCAGGCCGCCATGTCCAAAACTCATATTTAAAGGCTCTAAAAACGTTCTCCTCTAACCAACCCTGTCTTTCAAAGGTTACATAGGGAAGGAATTTCTAATTTCAAATCGCCAAAGTCATTATGGTGGTGGACACAAAAGACCATTAAAGTTGTTTTCACCTGCTGTTTGGTCGGGTTTAAGCTCCAAAACTAACAAAAATATCACGCCTTGGTGTTAAAATTTGATGCGCATAGTCAGACCTATCTCCACTGTGCTGTGTCAGTGCTGTAGAATGGTCTGACTGTCCTCCATTATCAACTGCTAGAGGGGAAAAGATGCTTGTATTTCTTTAAATCAATCATAGCAATCTCGGGTGGTGCTCAGCCCAGGATGCAGCAATGGTGCCCCCTACAAAAATACTAACAAGACAATGGTTGAAGTGGAATATTTGCACACAAGGAGACAAGCACTGTCAATAAAATGGATAATTCACCCCCAAAATGGCCAGATCTGCATCAAAACATACCATTTTCTGGTAAACAAGAGGATTTCTAAGGGTAAATGCGAAGCCAAAATGGTTGACTTATACCCTAAGTTGACAATTTAACAGTGTGAACTACATGTTAGAAGCCTGGTTAAGTTTAGACACCAAAACTGCATGGTCAGGTTTAGGAAAATAGCATTTTTAAGGCTGAAAAACCCTCTCTTACAAAATGTCTGAAGCTTCTTCTCCATTTTCTTGGTACCCCAATGCGACAAATCCTGCATTATCTACCATTTGACTGGTTGTTTAGTTGTCTAAGAACGTATTTTTTGTCCGTCTGACAAACGTCTCACTTTGATTTTAATTGCTTTGTCAGACATAGAGTTGATTAACATACAGCACATGATTTATTGTACACCTGGAAATCGGACGGCCTGTACGAGCTGCAATCAAGAATGATGACAAAAGAACAGCTAATTCCTGAGTCCTAAAATATTCATATAACAAACTGCAAGACGCTCTTTCAAACCTAAACCCTTTCCTACAGCGATGCAGTCTTAAATGAGAATGCAGTTTAGTTGCATAAATACTTAATTTGGGTGGATTTCTTGCTCTTGTTTGATTGAAACCTGTGTGTTGTTGGACGTTCTTGCAGCAAAAGTTGAACCAAGGTTTTAGGCCAAAGCTTCCTGTGTTGGATGAATGAGGGAGCTGCATTTTCCCCCCAAACTGAGCTAAGATTTTAAATAAAGTTTGGACTTTCTGGATGGATACTTTCATTTTCTCATGTAAACAGTGTTTCCTAAATGATCCATTTAGAGTGTTAAAGAGGGGGAGGGTCACTCGGGGCAGCTGAGGTGGGGAAAGGTCTCACTTTCCTTTAAACCTTTAACCAACAACACATACATCCCTTTGGTGTCGAGCCTTGAACTTTCCCTCCGTCACCTTCCCCGGGCTTTATCTTTTTAACTATCCCCAAATCCCCAGAGGTGCAGCGGCGGTTAAACCAGCTGCTCGGACTTGTAAAAAACCCCCGAGGAGGATTGATGAGGAAAGGAACATGTGTGAGACGGACGGGCAGCAAACTGCAGCGAGATAGCGAGTCCCGAACAGACTAAATGAGAACAATCTGGACGACTAACCCAGAGAAAGAAAGAAAGAAAGAAAGAAAGCGAGGAGCGTGGGAGGGGAGGGAGGACGGGGAATTAAAGCTCCTCGTCAAAGAGGAGGAGGATTGACAGGAGGTGGAGGAGAAAGTCTCAGACACCTGTGGCGGAAGCAATGCTAAAGGGGGAGGAAGCTGAAGGGGTGAGGTGACTGACTGCAGAGCTCAGTGCCGGACCGGACCAGACCAGACCATGCTGGGTTAGCGCTGCTGTGAACAGCCGCACTGCAATAACTCAGGGACTGGGGGGCTGAAAGGTGATAGCCTGGCAGGAGTTGGTTTACAGCCAAGGCAGCGGTGGATGCTGAGACTTCCCCTTCAGACAAACTTAAATGTAAGCGGTGTAAGAGTAGCTTTCCTGTCTATGAATGGAGACTGCATGATGGAAGAGGACAGAGTGATGAAGACCGACTATGGGGTCATGAAAGCCGGTGATGATGATGTATAGCACCGAGGTGGCACTTCTTGGCCCGTCGGCTTCACCAGGTGTTTCGCGGAAAAGGCGCTCGACAGCCTCCCTGAGAGTTCCTGTCCTCTCTGGGACGGGATTAAGAAATAAGATCCAGGGCCGCCGGTTTCACACCAGCTGGTGCCCGAGATTCCAGCGTGTATTCGGTTTATTTACCGCTGTTTTTGATGTGGTGTTAAATGGCCGTAATAATCGGGCAGTCTGACAGTAGGAAGTGTTGAGACCTAAAGAGATTACTTCCAACCCATAACTACAAAATGCTTTCCTGAAGACTTCCTCGGATACATTTCTGATTTTACAGCGCTCACATCCTCAACGCATTTTCAAAGTTATGACTGCGTAGGGCCTGATTCTTAAAAGATATGACCAGGGGTTAAAGGGAAGAGGCATGGACTGGATTCGTCCGGGGCAGAGTCTCAGTGGGTTTATGGCTAATTCATGGTTTCCACATGACTTTGAAAGCTTTGCACTGAACCCCATAATAAACACAGAAAACACATGGGGCTCAAGTGGACGCCTCTGAAAGGCTGTGACTTTGCACTTTTTTACAGAGTACAGCAGATAATTATAGATTGGACTCTGGCTTTCCATGCGTGATGTAAATTTTGTTATCCACTCAAGTCAGCAAGCATCCATGTGAAACCCCAAATTTGCAACCGTGTGGACTGTCAAATGCAAATAAGCCAACTACACATCTAGCAGGAAATCAAATGGTTTTTAAAAAATGCTAAGGAGAGGTCGCTTGAGGAGGTTCTCCATCATGTACACCTTTAGAATTTATCATTTGAAGAGTTCTAAGTGAAGTAGTTGCTCCTGAGCTTTGCCCAAACGCAGTTGGAAGTTCTAAAATCTCCAGATATCTTGTGTTATTTCTGCCCACTCTGCTCATTACTGAAACGCTTGGACTGTCCACCCTGCAACCTCCATCAGGAAATCAAACGGTTTTTAAAAAATGTTTGCCATAAGGAGAGGCTGTATAAGGAGATTCTTCAATGTACGCGTTTATAATTTATAATTTTAAGAGTCGTTACTGAAGTAGTCGCGACCAAACTTTGCCAAAATACAGCAGGAATTTCTAAAATCTCCAGATATCTTGTGCTATTTTCACCCACTTTGCTATATTATAAGCTGTTGGATTGGTGTCTGTCTGAACCCAAAATTTGTAACTGTGAGGACTGTCCACACTGCAAATACGCAAAAAAATGTTCGCTATAAGGAGAGGATTATGTAGACCTTTATAATTCATAATTTAAAGAGCTGTAATTGAAGTAGTCACTCCCAAACTTTGCTCAAACACAGTGGGAAGTTCTAAAATCTCCAGATATCTTGTGCTAATTTCACTCACTGTGCTCAGTTCATCTACAAGATGTACTTGAGAAGTTGCTCTCAGTCAAGAAAGTTGCGATTGTGTGTTAGCTAGTTGCTGCTAGCGTTGGTTGTTTCATGTTGTCCGTAAGCAACAGTGAGAGAAAAACTAGCTTAACAAATGTTCTTTTCACATAAATAAGGGGGAAACATGAGTTATTTCTAAAATGAAATCCCAGTATCAGTCTCAGCTTCTACCATATGTTAATAAGACTAAAGACTATCATGAGGCTAGGATTGGAGATAAAATTGTATTGAAAAATCAACAGATTTAATATGGAAAGAGTATGGGGCCCAGTATGGAGCCTTGAGGAACGCCAAAATGTATATATACAGCACCAGGTCATTTCATTTGAGTAAAAACTGCACTCCTACATTAGTAAACTGCATTCGTTTTAAGGATTTTTCGTATGTTTTCCCAGATCATGTCTGTTTGTGATGTTTCTAGCGCATGAAAAATGTTTGTTATAAAGATAGGCTGTTGAGAAGCTGTTTGAGGAGATTCTCCCATAAGTATAATTCATCATTAAAACAGCTGTAATTGAAGTAGTCATTCCCGAACTTTGCTCAAACACAGTGGGAAGTTCTAAAATCTCCAGATATCTTGTGCTAATTTCACTCACTGTGCTCAGTTCATCTACAAGATGTACTTGAGAAGTTGCTCTCAGTCGAGAAAGTTGCGATTGTTTTTGATGCTACTAGTGTTGGTTGTTTCACGCTGTCCAGAAACAAAGACAGTGAAAGTTATTGGACTAATACGTTTGCTACATCAAAACTTAATTGTTTAACTCTACCATGAAACCGATCAACTATTTTACTTGAAAAGCACCTCAAGAGGCTGCTTTTTTCACATTTAGCAGTTTTGATCAACTTCATCTTATGCAATAACTCAAAATGAGAAGAAAAACACTTCATGGAAACACGGCTAATGTCATGTCTTAGTTTACCACTTCGCAACACGAAATCCACATTTATGTTTTCCTGACAGTCATTGTGACGAAAAACAAATGATTTCTGCTGTGATGGATTTTCGGAGAGCTAAAATCCAAACTACTATAAAAGGCTGTGGTGGATTTTGGTATCTAATGACTCAAAACACTGACTATTACTCAAACTTGTCCTATTGGATCATAATTCATCATCTCACCAGCACACTGAGGAACTTTTTAAGATTAGCTGTCCAATAGGTGTTTAAATTCTCACTTAATCATGTGCAAAGTATCTATAACTGTCTAAAACATTGTGTATAGCTACACCCACATATTTAACCCATATGATTTTAAGAAACTTGGGTAACTCTGAACAGCCATCCACCATATTTCCTCACTGACCACATTTGTGCTGCTGCTGCTCGGCTGGACTCCCCCGGGGTGAAGCTGCTGGTGTTTGCAGAGCGGTAAGTCAACACTGACCCGTGTCCACAGATGGTCTGCAGTAATGGCTCGTGTTGCTGTCGGAGGGGAGGGAGCGAACCTGGCCCAGAGTAAACAGTCAAACAAACACAGAGGTAATCCCAGGGCTGTTTGGTTTGGGCCCAGATCGCCTGCTGATCGGCAAAACAACCTGTCAGCTTACCCAGACAACAATCACAGAGGCTGCAGCTTGACTGATCTAAACCCAACAATGGTAACTACAATCCTCCCTCTGGTTACTGGTAATGCAGTGTTTCTAATTTCATTTGCAAAGAAATTAAACTCGGTTTTAAAACAAAACTTCCAAGAGCACTTTGAGCGACATCCCACCGCTCCAATGGTTCATCCAATAAATGCAGACGCACTTAAAATCAAAGGGCAACAAGGATAAAAGTGCAGTCAAGCCAGTTTTTGATATATTAGGCAGCGCTGTGGTGGAGCTAGAGAGAAATACTGACTGCATCTAAAGGTTTGAGAGTGGAAATGGCTGGGCGTCCATAAATAACATCCCTGCAGTCCAACAGCGAGAGAAAAACTGGCTTAACAAATGTTCTTTCACATAAATAAGGGGGAAACCTGAGTTATTTCTAAAATGAAATCCCAGTATCAGTCTCAGCTTCTACCATATGATATTAAGACTAAAGACTATCATGAGGCAAGGATTGGAGATAAAATTATATTGAAAAATCAACAGATTTAATATGGAACGAGTATGGGGCCCAGTATGGAGCCTTGAGGAACGCCAGAATGTATATATACAGCACCAGGTCATTTCATTCAAGTTTTTACCTTTAACTTTTCCTGTTTTCTACATTAAGGAAAATATTGAATATACTAAAACTGTAAAATAACACATGCAGTGAGTCTGTTGAGTTAAAATTGCACTCCTACATTCGTAAACTGCATTCGTTTTAAGGATTTTTCATATGTTCTCCCAGATCATGTTTGTTTGTTTGTGATGTTTTTAGTCAACATTTTGTTTTTATTTTACTAATTTATTGCGGCTCTTTTTCAGCCAACCAATCACAGATTAGATGAGGCTTTAAACATGTTGTAAAAGGTCATATTTCAATCGTTTGTCAACCTGAACAAGCACCAAGAACTGAAGAGGTGTCTTGGATGGACGTTAAAACATCTTCAAGGAACCAGAAATGAGACTTTGCTTTTTACTGGAGCTCTCAGGATTACCACTGAATCTGCACAGACAAACCAAGTAGTGTTGGTGCCTAAATCAAACCGAACAGTGAGTGAAAATGAATCCTAACTTCCAGAATCCAAACATGAACTTGGTGGATTTTTCCTACCACGCTAAAGTCTTAAATTCTGGGGAAAAAATGCATTTATTTCAAAAGCTAAATGAAAATGCATGTTTTAGTTGTGTAGAAAAGTTACTTTTGTGAGACAGGATCGTGTATTTGCACTTTTAATTGTGATCATCTGTCACAGGCAGAATGAGCAGATGAATAAAACCCCCTTTAATGACGCACGTTTCAAGATGACAGATCAGCTTTACTGTCAGTGGGGTTGGAGGCAGCGTCTCAAAGACAAAGAGAGGAAATGCTTTGCATCGGTATTAGTCTCATTACTCACAGCAGTTTGTAAATCTCTTCTGTTCCCACTTTGGAAAAACATAAATGCTTTAAATAGGGCATTCCCACTGCTGCATGTTTCCCACAGATCCCCTTACTGCCCCCCTCTTGGGAGTGTCTGAAGGTATCGACTCCCACTGAAATCAGAGGGTGTGGAGGCCACCAGCGACACACAATGACCCTGGCGGCTAACAATGGGCACACACACATATTGTGTTATGTTTTGGCCCAGCGTCGGACCCCCTCCTCCCCCGGACCTCCAGTGATGGATGGCTTTCCTCACTCTCGGTGCTTGGCGTGTGCTGAGGCCTCGCCGGACTCCAGCCGACCGCTGGGAGCTGCCCTGTTTTCCCTCCGCCTGACTCCAGGCCTCCAAACAGTCAGCAGCTCGGCTCATTATCCAGCCACCTTCTTTACCATATTGTGCTATTTCACTGGCAGATGAGCAGGACGGATTCTGCTGAATCCAGACAATAAGAGAGAATCCGAGCCAATGCGTTTCCTTTGTTTCCAGTTCAAGACGTGGAGAAAGAAGCAGAAAGTTGTAACAGGAGACGTCTGCAGCAACCAGCAGCTAATTTTCTGCATATACATCACACATGTGTAGCTGCACAAACACACTTCCAGCCAAGCAACACTCCACAAGTACACTGTAAAAAAAAAAAAAAAGATCTGTGAAAATGTGCAGGAAGTGGAGGTGGAGTGGAACGAGCTGCCCGTCCTTAAATAACACCCCACCTCTCAACACTGAAAGGAAAACTGGATTAACAATAACTGTCTGCCTTAAAGGGAACAAAATAGGATTTGCTTCTAAACAGAAAGCCCAATTTCAATCTCAGCTCATACTTTACGTTAATTAAAATAAAGACTACCCTGAGACTAAGTTTGGATTGAAAATTGGATATAAAAAACAGTACTTAATATATCAGTCATTATGGAAAAGTATGGGACCCAGCATGCAGCCTTGAGGAACTCCAAAATGTAAATATGCAGGTTTCAGTTCTGTAAGAAAAACTGTGTAAATCTGGCAGCAAGGGTGCCAGAAAAACATGTGAAAAACTGTGGAATAGTGTAACATTAAAACTGTAAAAAGAGTGAAAATAACCTCTGTAAAATATTTGTAAAGTGATATTTTTATACAGTATAATGGTGTCATTTTATAGGCGAACGTTATCAAAGGACGAATTACTGCGTGTAAAAACACAGACTTTTGATGTGGACTTTATTTACAGTTTTGGCCTAATTTGTATTTTTATTTTTGAGAGTCAATGCATAATTTAATACATTTTTTCTGTAATATTTCTAGATTTCTTTTAGATTTTTAAATATTTCTAATTTAATAGTATTTGTAAAACAATATCTTTAGCTGACTTTAATACAACTAAAAATATAGTAATTTCACAGTCAAACATTATAAAAGAAAAAATATTATTTGTAAAAAATACTAACTTTTGCTGCGAGCACTATTCTAATTAGAAACTAGATTAATACTTTTCTGTGATCTTGCTTGTAATTACCTGTAATTTAGAAAAACAGGGAAAAATCTGTGAAATAACAGTTAATTTACTATTTTTCAGTGCTTAATATGCATCATTTTTCCTTCAAAAAACCCAAATACTGTAAAATTATAAGTAAAACTACATTTTTTTGTTAGTTTTGGCCCATTTTTTATGGTTAAAATGTGAATAAATACTTTTTTCTTTGATTTTACTAGACGTTATCTGTAATTTAGCAAAACAGGGAAAAATCTGTAAAATAATGGCAAAAATAAAAAGTTACAAACTGTTAAAAACATGATGATTTTTTTTTTTTTTTTACAGTGCACTGGTCAGAATGAAGCCAGCATAATCCCGTGGACATTTGCCAGCCTTGTCACGCTAATTCTGCCAACTTGCTAACATGCAGACGGTCCAGACGTCCTGCTGCCCACATGGGGATGAAGTGCTGCTTTCAGGGAGGGCGGAGGTGTCACGGAAGTCAGATTGCTATCCGCCGGGCGTGCAAGAGGCCTGCAGCTGGAGAACGGCTGCTCTGAGAGGCCTAATCCCGCAGCTTTAAGTGGGATTTTGTACATACAGGGTGGACACACGCCCCCACACATATCTGAGGCTTGTATAGACGCACAGGACTTCCTGTAAAACCCTGGAAGTCGGATTTGAAGGGAAATTTGGCATCATGCAACCTGGGTCTGATGTTTTGCGTCTCTAACGTTGTGCTAACATCTGGGAGCACATTGAGAAGAAGTCTGATCAAGCCCTGTTCTTCTGTGCAGTGAGGGATGATTACTGACACTTCGGGTGAACTCACAGGACTCTTTCAACAGAAAGAATCATCAGACTGACTGAAAACTTCCCATGTGTCTTGCTTCAAACACTTGAACTTCAAGAACTGACTCTTAATTTGCTGCCTGATACCTCCCACCTCTTGACAGGTGCCTTCATAACGAGATAATCAGGGTTATTCGCCTCCCCTGTCAGTGGTTTTAATGTTGTGGCTCGTTGGTTTACATACTGCCATTACTACTCCTAAAGTGCATTTAATACCTGAGTTTGAGCATCTGGAATCAAAATTATAGTTATCAACAATGTCATTCTGACTAGTAAGAATTCACTGTGACCAGGTTGTAATTGAGTTTAGTCAAAGTGATAGTGTCAGCTCGACACTTGGACTGCAGTTTTAACATTAAATATCAGAGTTCAACTGTCCAGAATTAAAATAAAATGCAATAAAACTGGAATTTGTCTTTAATTCTGAGTCAGGATGATGCTCAGAAGTCTTTTTGTGCATATCTGCATTAGGGATAGACTGATTATAATGGTCGATATTAGGCTTTTTTTCGATTATCTGTATTTTTATTGGCCGATTATTGATCAGTTAAATGCGCTACCTAAGGTCTAATGCAGCTTCCTCTCTCACACCAATGTCCTTCGTGCAGAAACAGCAAAAACTCAAGGCGTCGCCACAAACCAGGAAATTAGCTGCTCTCTCACAGTGGCTAAGGCTATGCTAACGGCTAGCGGCTAAGTTAGCAGGCGGCCACAGATTAACCTGAAGCAGAGTCTGGAAATCAATAATTAATAATGCTTCAAGATCTGGACCCTAAAAGTGACAGAAGTGCAGAAGACAAACTGATTAATCTTAGTCGATGCCACTTAAACAGAGGAGAGCATCCTAATTTAATCGGTTCGTGTACGTCACGGCCATTGGTTTTCTTATTTTGAGATTTCAAAATAAAAATGAAAAATAAACCGTTTCCCTTTTTTTCAGTGATAATACAAAATGAAAAACCGAAAACTGGCCCTAATTCATTATCCATTATTCGATTTAATTAGATGTGTTAGTAAATGGAAATTAAAATTAAAATACACCTGTGGAAAACTTATTTCTCTATTTCCTGTTGGTTTTGGCTCCGTGACCCGTCTGACTTCTGAAGAGGAGCTAGCGATTTAGCGTTAGCTCCGCCGCTAGCGCTAAATCGCTACTTTGCTTTCTGGCAAAGCTAAAGTAACAGAAAACCTCCAAACCTCCCCAAAAACCTCCCGAAAATCAGCCCAACGCTAGCGATTTAGCGCTAGCGGCAGAGCTAGCGGCACAACAAGGTCCCTCCAAAGGGACAAATAAACCCCACGCTGGTGAAAAGTCCACTGTGAAATAGTGAACAATGTGTTCCAAGCAACGTTTGGACCCCACAGTGGGTCTTCATCAGGCCACGGCACACAGCAAGGTCTGCTAACAGTGAGCTAACACTGGAGCTTTAGATACCAGATCCTTCCTCATCAGAAGTCAGACGGGTCACGGAGCCGAAACCAACAGGAAGTAGAGAAATAAGTTTTCCACGGGTGTATAACACATCTAAATAAATCGGATAACAGATAATGGATAATGAATTAGGGCCCGTTTTCCATTTTGTATTATCACTGAAAAAAACAGGAAACGGTTTATTTTTTGTTTTTATTTTGAAATCTCAAAATAAGAAAACGAATGGCCGCGACGTACACAGACCTTAATCACCCCTGTTTGCATTTTACATATTCAGTGACAGACGCCCTTATTAAAGAAGAAGCCTCGGTAAGAATGATGTTTCCTCTGCCGTTAAAACATGACATTTGCTGTATATCGGAGCCTTAAAAATTTGCGTGCTCATGTTCATGTGCAGCACGAGCCAAAGAAGGTTCCTGTGTGTCATCATCAAGCAATAAGCTCCAGTGGATGCTCCTCTGTGCGTGCATGCATCCCACCGACTGTAAGCCAAGCAGTGGGCGGATGAAGTGTGGGTGGGTGTGAATGAATCTGACATCACCACCGCCTGCCGTCTCGTCCTCTTCCACTGCCCCGATGCTGACAGGTCCTCTATTGTTCCAGCATTGCGTGGGCTCCCAAGGTTCCCATGTGTTAGAAATCATCCACCCACGTGCTGCAGCAGACGGAGGCCCAAGACTATGAAACCGTACACTGAGAGTCTGTGGGCTGCAGGACGGGCGCTGATGAAAGACAGTGTGACTGCAGAGAGAATAACAAACGCCAGGCTCCTCGTACCTGCGAGGCATAGAAACCCATGTAGGCAGCACACTCTGTCACGCTACAGCCCAGACTTGGAGGGTGGGTGGAGGGATGCTAGCCGGGGAGATGGATGGGTAGGTGGCGGCGCACTGGATGGATGAGGAGGTTTAACAAATCCTGGTTCACAACGGCTGAGCTGGTTTCTGCTTCTGCTCAGAGCTGGTTTGGACGGCGGCCAGGCTGAGAGCGCTGGCACAGGTGAGCGCAGTCGCTGGCCCACAGATCATTAAAACACAGGGAAGACAGAAGCAAAGGAGTCTGTATATCTTCAAGTGGAGCTGGGCTCATTGTGTGGCTGCATTTCCATTTATTGGAATCATCTGCAGACCCGTACCAGAGACCATTCGCAAATAATTCTGCTCCAGAACCAGATGTCGGGGAAATCTTACACCATTTGGAAATTAATGTGGCATAAAAATGTGGCCGGTTTTCTGCAACCTGAAGCCGCGTTTAGGCTCAATATTTATTTACATTTTTCTACATTTCACAGCACTGTCATCTATTAAGAAACAGACTCGGCCGCAAGAACTTCCAAATGGTGTTCCTGCTTCCACGCCCTCATGCGCAGCATTACCTCATGCAGGCTGGATCCTGGTCGTCTCTTTTATGACGGCACCTGTAGCCGAGAAGCTCCGCCATCTCGCGTCTGAAGGTCTGCATGGAAACCCAAATCCCTGGAATTTACTGGGGGCAGTAAAGGTGCAGCTGATACTCAATAACTGCTATTTATTGATCAGCTAGCGAGCGTTAAAAATCTACCTTTTCATGATAACACACAAAAAAAGCTCTTTGAAAATCAACTCCTGCGTCTGACATAATGTGTGAACAATGTGTATAATATGGAAAATTACATTAAAATAATACAGTATCATCTGCGTGCATGCTTAAATTTTGCATATATTTTACCATTAGGACCACTTTTAAAAATGTTTTTCACAATATTGCTCAACAATTGCAGCTAAACTCTCAGCTTATCCAATCATTTATGACAGTTAATACCTTTTCTAGCCTCACTGCAGCTCAGTATTTCAAAACAACAGAGCGTCATGGGTGAAGACGCTAATATATACCCACATTTATGCTGCAATTAGCTGCAAGCTAATTATGTTTGTTTTTGACACCTGGGGGCAGTAAAACAATCTGAAAACACAATTATATCAGATGAACTGCTTGCAAATGTAATTACCAGAGAACAGTCGAATATTTACTCTACTTTTTTCTTTGTTTTGGTTTTCCCCATCTTCTAAGTTATGTGGCTAAGTGAGCTAAGCTAGCTTCACAAAAATTACACTGAATCTTTCCGCGGAAAAATGTGTAGCAAAATTAGTCGAAACTACATGAGAAGCTACTTTTTTATTTATTAATTTACTTTTCATGTTTCAAGATTATTCATTTTCTGCCTACAGATAGTGAAAAACACGTAGCTAGCTAGCTAGCTAGCAGTTAGCTGTTGACAAGCTGCTAGCTGGTGTTTACAGACTGTACTAAGGACTGGTACCTAATAAGGAAGTGCGTCTGGTGGTGGCGTCAGATTTATTTCAGACCTCACTGAAAGCTACTTTTTGTTTGTCACATCCGAAATACAGAATTCTGATTATGTAGCTTTGGACGCTAACGTGCTACTTGAGCAAAAGAAGAGTTGTCCCTTAAAAGCTAACTGATTTGGAAAACGGCGCTGTTGCCACCACAATACTGAGAACACAGTTAAACCAGTAGTGACGCTGCCTCCAAACACGACTCTTCAGCTGCTGAATGTTTGACTTTCTTCACCAGGTAGCTGCTAATTTGTGTGTAGTTTTTATACTTGCTTGAGGTGGTTTTTGAGTTTTTCGAAAAAGAGTTAACGCGATTCATGGAGGATGGAAACAAACACGTTCTGACTAAACAAACATTTATCTCACGTAGCTTTTTCCTCTTCTTTCATTGTGTCTCCGTCTCCAGACAGCATGAAATATGGTTGATATAAAAGAATATTTACAGCCTTCCAGGTGAAAACAATTCACGAAAACCTCTCTGCATTTTTCTCTCGTAAACACAGAAAGTTTTCTTTCTTGTCCTTCAAGGTTTTTTTAGCCATTGGCAAACAACTGCTTTTGTTTCCAGCTACTTCTGTTGCGTTTATTACAGCCATGTGGAGTTTAGACTAGATCAGTGGTTCTCAGCTGGTCCAGCCTCAAGACCCACTATGACTCTATTTATTTTATAAGTTTGCTGTTTTCGTTAACGAATTAAGCTTTTTTTGGGTGTAGTCTTAACGCATTTTGATACAACTTGGGGAAATTTTGGCTTATTTTTTGCTCATTTTGGAATATTTGGATGCTTTTTGTCAAATTTTGGGCATATTTTGGTCCATTTTGACAGATTCTGAGCACATTTTTGTTTATTTTTGTCACGTTTTAGCATAAATTTCTCCAATAAGCTGGCAGAGCCCAATGAAGAAGTTAATCGTGGGCAACGACTGGTGTCACCACCACTAAATATCCTGCTATTGAAAGCAAACTGTGTCATAAGAAGCATGTAGTTTAAAATTAAAGACTTTACACCACTACTTTTTTAAGAGGGGTTCATGCTTCTGCGACCTTCTAAAAATGGCTTCGCGACCCACTTTTGGGTCCCGACCCACCAGTTGAGAACCACTGGACTATACTTCCAACTTCTAACAACCCAGCGACCTTTCGAATTTGCTTGAAAGCAATACGTAAACACAACTACGGACTGTCAGGTGACACAATACTTTTGCTTACTGTAACTTCTACAGGTGGTTGGACATTAGATTCAATGAGATCTACTGTAATCTACCTTCAAAAATCCTACCTTGGCCTTGCATCTGCATCCTCTTTAGCTCCTAATCCTCAGATTCTTCGGCGAAACCAGATCCAGAAACCCAGACTCACACTGGATCTTTACAGTCGGGTGTTTTTGTTGTCGTAGGTTCTCCTGTCTGGCAGCCATGACACCTTTATGACGGCGGGCTGATCCCGGTGCACTCTGGGAGCCCCGGCGTTGATGGATGGTTCCTCTGCTGGCCGATGCCATCGAGTGTTTGGACAGGGGAGCAGCGAGGAGGGCCGATGAATGGAGGCCTGGTCACAATGGCTGAAAGGGCTCCAGTGTGTGACGGAGCGGCTGGAGGTTCTGGATGCAGGATTGGTTTACCGTGAAGACAAAGTCCACTGTTCTGCAGAGAGAGCGAGAAGCTGCTGATGTGTTTGATTGATATGTTTTTCTATGCTTCTGCAGCCTTTACGGGCTGCTGTGCATTTTATGACGTTTCACTGTTATCCAGCGAGTTTTCCTGACATGTCGACTCGGGTTCGGGGCAACGCTGAGGCACAAACACGTTGGAAATGAGCTTTACGTTGCTGCTGTGTCAGGTTGATGAAAGAGGCAGTTCTGAAATGGTAAAACCTTCACAAAGTCTAGTCTGCTCCGTAGTTCAGGACCTGGGAAACCAGTTCGCCTTTGAAACCTGACTCACTTAAACACACTCTATCGGTTTCTTGCTGTGATGTTTGGTCAGTCCATTTATTAAGATTTCCCCAAACCCAAGCTACATCCACGCTGATACGTTTTAATTTAAAACACATAACTTCTCCATTAAATTTGCGCCTTGCCTCCACTTTACTTTGCTGTTTTAGGAATCTTCTGTAAACACTGCAGACCCCATTTCAGTTTGAAAACTCCGGGGTTGCACTTTAGTCTGGATGGCCGAAACTGAGAATTTTGACCCCGTGTCCGTTCTTGGATTTGGCCGAACTTTCACTACGTTCAGCCCGTCTTTAGTTTCGCTCCTGTCAAGACTGTTTTCAGGGAGAAAGCCTCGACTACCTGCAGTTAACTCAATATGCAAGAGATAACAAATCAAGCTACAAGAACTGCCAACCCTGTCGTCAATGCTAGCAGCTACAACTAAATACTCTGCTCCATGTTTCCATGTGCAGAGTATTATAGGTCCAGATTATCAGAAAAACAAGCTGCAAAGTCGGCTGGATGTTGTAGGACTTAATGGTATTTTTTAGCATACTGCGTTTAACATTAAGTCTGAAGTACCGGTTATAGATTGTGGGTATAGGCCTGCCATCGCACTTTCATTTCACATTGATATCTCCTCCCCTTCCACCATGCACATGCTGCCATTTGTAAAATCTGCTTTACAACAGGAAACAACAGCAGCAACCTCAGGGCAACCAACCAACATGCTATTAGCTAAAAATTTGGATCGTGCAATAAAATTAACAGTAAATTATCCATTTTAATGACGGAGCAAACCTCCCTGCATGCAAATGTTCCACCAAAACATTTCCCTTATCACTATTTTAAGTGAAAACCGTCGGTGAATCCTGTTTTTAGTCCTGCCCAAGATGATCTTGATTGGTTTAAAGAAATACAGTTTTTTCCTTTATAGCCGCATAATGATGAGGTGCAGTCAGACCATTCTACACAGTGTTGTGTTAGCGCTAGAGAATGGTCTGACCATGCACGACTATGCAACATACCAAGTCTTTTTCTAGCATACTCTATAAGGGTGGTAGTATGTTGCAACGCACCTGAAAACTCTGCACAGTGTGTCTGTTGGAAAACCGAACTAGCCTACTAGCTTAGCATGACGTCAATGCCTTAGCATCGCACCAGAGAGTATCCGGTATCTGCTTCCAGTCCACAGAGCAAACAGACACGAGCTAATGTTAGCATTTAATCAATATGATTACTGTTGGAAATGAAGGCTAGTAAAGTGCAGAATCATGTTAAGGAGATTTCGGATTCTGTCAACAACAAGCAACATGCTAACAGCTAAGCTAGCTAAGTTAGCACTGTGGGACTCTGTCCTCTTTCAAAGGAACAAACGCTGATTTACCTACAAATACAAGGCAGATTTCTCAGACATACTGTGTTAACTAATTTTACCTTGAACCTCACTGACTCCAATCTAATGCTATCAACTTGTTGGCTAACTAGCTAACCGCTAACATCAGATATTTTGCCACAGGTGTTGTCATTTCACTTCTTTAATAATGGAGGATGTTTTGGCAGTTTCTATGTCTCCTCTAACTTTGTCCAGGGAGTTCTGTCTGACCTAAAGACCTGACTTATTTTCACTTTTCTACATTTACAATTGCTATTTAATACAGAAAAATTATTTCTGATCAGATGGATTGATGGAATAATCAATAAAATACTCTATTAATGAAATAATTAATAGCTGGAGTCCAAATTCAAACCCATTTCAGAACTTTTAGAACTTACAATTATGGTTTAACATTGTAATTTACTCATCATGTGCAGAAATATAGTTGTTTTTTTTTGTTTGTACACCTCAAACTTTGTCATAAATCATCTTATCTAATAATGGAACCTCAGAACTTTATGTAATTTTGTTGAAACTGGTGGAGATGAGTGAGGTTCTGTGAGGTCTTTTAAGTGTGCTGACTGAAAATGAAGCTTGGATTAAGACAGTGAGCGGCTGACATGCAGCTAAATCTCATCTGCTCCACTGGATTTTCTGAGGCCTTTTTGTGCTGCTTCACCTGCTCCACACAGGACCGTGTTTATTTTGAGAGCCCGGCGCTCCGATTCGCCTCCAGCGGGTCTCGCAGCGAAGGATCTTGATGGATCGCCGGAGGTGTGAAGGTCAGCGCTACGAGAGGCGACCGCAGAAATTAAAGCATGCCGTTCTCCTGCCGGGCCCTGAGCTCGACTCCACCGGCTCCATCTGTACGCTGTTATTGTGTCCTGAGACGGCAGCTCCAGGTCACTTCAAAGAGTCCTTCCACTCAGTCTGACAGGCTGATAGGGAAGGACGCTGCTGCTGCTGCTGCTGGGAAAATGTGAGACAGTGAGAGTTAAGATAACATCATAATGGAACAGAACTGCAGGCTGGTGTGTCTGAGGAAAGAGAGGCCCGGCGTGTCCATGGGAATCAAGGTTTTCACCCCGTTAACATGTACAGATGGTGTTTTTTCATACGCTGGAAGACACGCCATGAGCAAAATAAGCAGCCCAGACCACGGCTGAGCATTTTAACCATGAAACCAAGGACAGTCTCTAAAACACAGATTCAGACTTTTAAGGTTTCACACATCACAAACCTAAAGAACCAATTCTGTCAACATGCAGGGTGGGACTTGGTGCAGCAAAGAATGCATGTGGTTGAGTTATTCAGTCCCTCCAGGATTTCTTGGGCGTTTTTCCAGATCGTTGCTCCTAAAATGTCTGAATTCGCGGCAGCTTTTTTAAAAAATTGCGATGAAAGTTTTGATGTTTTAAGCGTATTTGTTGTGATAAAATTGCGGGAGACGGTAAAAAATTGTCATAAAGTTGCATTTTTTTCTTTGTTTTGTATAATTCATTAAAAATGTTAAAAGTTTAAAAAGTTAATTTCACATCCTGGCACACACGTGTTCACACACACGCTCACAGCTCGTCACGTCAGTTAATGAATCTAACTGACCTTCATTGTTTCAGTGCTGCCACAGATCTGGATGCAACAGCTTCATCACGGTGGTTTGTCTGGTCTGTGGTCCGCTGGTTTCACCCATTCTCCTGATATGTTTACGGTAGAAAAGTGTTTGTCAGTGGATGGTTTTGGTTTGTGTTCCACCTCAATATTCCACGGGGTGAAAACAGTTTAGCTCCGCTTTGGTGAAGAACATCAGGGAATTGTTTTGCAGTAGTTTTTGTTGCATACATGTCTGTATCTTCAAACCATAAACAAGGAAGTGAATCCGGTGACGTACGTGCATTACTGGGGACTGCTGTGATTGGTGGAACTCACAGGAGGCGGGACAAAATTGCGGAAAAGTCACAGTGATTGGACAAAATTACAAGGTGGCGCAGTATTCGTGGAGATTGGTTGAATTCGCAACATCGCGAATTCCTGGGGGGACTGGTTATTCTAACATTACAACCTGTCACTGTGCAATGTGGAATAGCTTCGTAGTGTTTTACCAGAGTCGTTGGTGGGTCCGAGCTGCAGCAGATAGCGGAAGGTTGGTGGGAGAAATAGTTGGGGGCTTCATAGATCCGCACTTCCTAGAAGAAATAACAGCGAAAGTTCATTATAAGACATTTTAAGGCACAAAAAGGGTTATTTTCTTGGGAAATAAGGCCTATAAATATGTAATGTTGATACACATAGATGAGTTTCTAGGGGTCTGATCAACAGATGTAGCAGGAGTTTGCAATTTGGTAGTTTTGAAATGGCACATATGTAAAGATGTTGCTGCATTTTCTTTTAGCTTCTTTGGTTGTGGATTTGGTGCAGTTATAAGGCACTTGGTGAAGAATTGTTTCAGTTAGTTTCAGCAGATTAACCAACAATGAAAATAACTGGGGGTTGCAGTCTTATATTAACTCTTAAATGTCCAGACTGGCCGTTTTTTTTCTTAGCTCCTGTCACATTTTCACTCACTGTTTGCTCATTTTTAAAGTCCTGCACCTCTATGGAAACAGAACAACCATGACTAGAAGCAGAAAGAACTCAGGAAAGTCTTTCAAGCAGTATAAGAAACTTGTAAAGCCACAAACTACGTAGAAACGAACAAGAAAATGTTTATTTATTTCATTTATTTTACAAAAGATTCAATCAGACTACAGCACATTATCTTACTTGCCAAGATTGCAAAGTTTCGGTGCAACAGGCAAACAATTTTTCAGTTTTTTTGCCAGATGAAGCTCTAGCTGAAAAGTTCAGTTGAAAAAATTGCAATGAAGCAAATTAACAAAAGGTCCATTTTAATGACGGAGCAAACCTCCCTGCATGCAAATATTCCACCAAAACATTTCCCTTATCACTATTTTAAGCGAAAACCGTCGGTGCATTCTGTTCTTGGTCCTGCCCAAGATGATCTTGATTGGTTTAAAGAAATACAGTTTTTTTTCCCCTATAACAGAAAAATGATGAGGTGCAGTCAGACCATTCTACACAGTGTTGTGTTAGCGCTAGAGAATGGTCTGACTATGCACGACTATGCGACATACCAAGTCTTTTTCTAGCATACTATATTGGGTGGTAGTATGTTGGAACGCACCTGAAAACTCTGCACAGTGTGTCTGTTGTAAAACCGAACTAGCCTACTAGCTTAGCATGACGTCAATGCCTTAGCATCGCACCAGAGAGTATCCGGTATCTGCTTCCAGTCCATTGAGCAAACAGACACGAGCTAACGTTAGCATTTAATCAGTATGATTACTGGTGGAAATGAAGGTCGTAAAGTGCAGAAGACACTAACAGCTAATCTAGCTAAGTTAGCATTGTGGGGCTGTGTCCCCTGTCAAAGGAACAAACGCTGATTTACCTCCCATCTTAATATAAATACAAGGCAGATTTCTCAGACATACTGCTTTAACTAATACCTTGAACCTCACTGACTCCAGTCTAATGCTATCAACTTGCTGGCTAGCTAGCTAACCGCTAACATCAGGTATTGCTCATGAACATGCAGTATATGAAACTTGCAAAGCCACAAACTGCATAAAAACAAACAAGAAAATGTTTAATTTATTTCATTTATTTTACAAAAGATTCAATCAGGCTACAGCACACTGTCTAACTTGCCAAGATTGCAAAGTTTTAGTGCATCAGACACATTTGTTTTCAATTTTTTTTTGCCAGATGAAGCTCTAGCACCGAAACACCCCACCAATAAACACATCTTTGCAAGTTAGACAGTGTACAGGAGTTCGATTGAATCTTTTGAATACACTACAATCCATCTTCTATACACATGTTGAATCTACACATCAACTCTAGAAAGATGTTTCACCGTGTTGAATGTGTCTTCCACTCCGTTTCCATACTCGCTCTGCACAGCCTGCAGTTCAGCTGAAACACTGTCAAGCAGATCTGTAAACCTATACTACCTGCCTTCTTGGGTGTTTCGGCCCAGAATCACAAAACCAGGAAGGGAGGTTTTAACTGATGAGCGGAGGGGGACTTTAAAATAAAAATAAAATACAGTAATTGCATTTATGGTTTCGCCACTGGTGATATGGTGCTCGATCGCCTCTGACAGACTTCTCCGACGTGACCTTGGGAACGCCGAGCAGGAGAGTCGGCCGTCTTCTGCCTCTTGTTAGCTGTCGTCCTCTTAAACCTGACAGTAAGAGCCTGTCCCAGAAATGTCTGCCTCGCCTCTCACGGCTGCTCAGGACCTTCAGGACGCTGGGTTCTGTCAAACGAAACGGGCCCAGGAGAAGCTCGGCGCAACAACAACAACGCTGCTCTTTCTTCCTCCTCTCCTGCGATCCTTCATACTTTCAAAGCAGCTGGGAGGCAGTGGACACACATCCCCTCTTTCTTTTCATCCTTACTGTTATTTTAGGCCACCTGCAAATCCATTTCTCTGTTGCAGCCTCTCTGTTGTCGTCCATGTAAGACAGAAAACCGCCGAGCAGCAGCAGAGAGGGAGAGGGAGGGAGGGAGGTGGAAATATGCGATGTCTTCCGCACATCCTCCCAAGACGGCCGTTGCGTTGAAGGAGGCATACGAGCAGCGAGTGTTTACATGTGTGTCATGTCACAGTGAGCAGATTTGCATGTGTGTGAGCTCGCATGTCAGTCCGTGTAGCGAACAGGCCTGGCGAGGAGGCCGGCGAGTTCTCAGCTGGACGCAGTCGGCGGCGAACACTGATGCAGCTCGACTCTGCTCATCCTTCTCCCCCAAGCCTCTTGTCTCCGGTGATTAGCGACTCCTGCAGGGGCTGTAAATCCTCAATTTCCATTGCACAATCAGTCAAGACGGGCCAAAGTTGAGGAGCTGCGCAACATTAAATTATCTGAGACTTCCTGCTAGGGCTCCTTTGGATGCTGCGTCTGAAGCTGGAGGTGGATACCGGAGCCTGAGGCCTGGGGACTCGGTTCTACGGCTCCCTCTGGTTGGTACGTTTGACCCGCTGCGTCCTGCCTGGTGTGGAACCAGGAAGTCCAGAGGCAGTTTAACTCTGAAAATCATCACACAGAGGAGCACTCAATCACAGTGTTTGCCGAGCAAAGTGAACACAGAGGGCCTTGTTCGGCAGAGAGCGCTGGGCGAGTCCACCCAGCATGAAGGCTGGAGGACGAGGCATCTGCAAAAACTAGCGGGAAGCAAACAAACACAGCAAACTCCAGATTAATGCTGCTGACTCTGCTGGATACCTTTAATCTTTTTTAAAAATGTCTCTACAAAATATTCAATGTATCACTGACAGTGTGTCCACAGAGATCCATCGGATCAATGTAGGGCTTATTTGTGTTTTCTGACATGTAGGCAGTATATCCTTCAGACAGGGTTTAAGCCTAGAGCTGGACCAAAGGAAAACTCAGCGAAGGTCTTCATTGAAAAACCTTTTTAATCGAGGACCAGGCTCATGTCTGGGAAACTGGGCCTTTACGTTCAGACAAATTGGACTATTTTGCTGATCTTAGGGAAAGACTGGCTTCATAAGACCCAAACTATTTTGTTGTTCTCTGTAAAAATTCGTTCAAACTGGACGCTAATGGAAATTTTAAAAGCAAAAGCACACGTGAGCGAACCTAAACAGGCATAAAATGACCGTAGGTGCTGCTAACTGAAGCCAAGATGAATCCACAAGGCATGAAAATGTGTTAGTTCAAGTCACCACTTAACATGTATCTTTAGGTTACATGTTTAAAGACAAGAAAACATAAACACGAGACGTTACCCATTAGGTAGTGGACTAAGATTTTCAAGTTTGGCCTTGGTCTTTAGAAACCAGACGCAAGAACTAATCAGTCCCTCCAGGAATTCGCGATGCTGCGATCGCAACAATTAACGCAAATTCAACCAATCTCCATGAATTCTGCGCCACCTTGCAATTTTGTCCAATCACTGAGACTTTTCCGCAATTTTGTCCCGCCTCCCGTGAGTTCCACCAATCACAGCAGTCCCCAGTAATGCACGTACGTCACCCAATTCACTTCCTTGTTTATGGTTTGAAGATACAGATACGTACGCAACAAAAACTACTGCAAAACAATTCCCTGATGTTCTTCACCAAAGCGGAGCTAAACTGTTTTCACCCCGTGGAATATTGAGGTGGAACACAAACCAAAACCATCCACTGACAAACACTTTTCTACCGTAAACATATCAGGAGAATGGGTGAAACCAGCGGACCACAGACCAGACAAACCACCGTGATGAAGCTGCTGCATCCAGATCTGTGGCAGCACTGAAACAATGAAGGTCAGTTAGATTCATTAACTGACGTGACGAGCTGTGAGCGTGTGTGTGTGAACACGCGTGTGCCAGGATGTGGAATTAACTTTTTAAACTTTTTAATTTTTTAATGAATTATACAAAACAAAGAAAAAAATGCAACTTTATGGCAATCTGGAAAAACACCCAAGAAATCCTGGAGGGACTGAGTAAAGAATGGACGTGACTAAGAAATTGACGAAGCCATGCAAGTCCATGGTGGCTACCTGTTGGTAACAATCAAACATACCCGAGTCAATCTTCTATTTTCCTCTAAATGGGACCATAATTTATTAAATGCACTTCTTGCTTCTTTAAAGGAGACTTAAAACTAGAGATTGAGACCATAAAGTAATTAGGAAAATGTTCACTGAGGTAACAAATCAGCTGAGAAGTTGGCTCATTTTCTCATAGACTTCTATAAAATCAGCCGACAAAGACTCGCCCCCTGCTGGCTGTTAGAGAGAATGCAGCTTTTTAGATGCCCATCTTTCACAGACAGCCCATGCTTTCTACATGGCTTTGTTTGGTGTCTGTGATGCAAACTGCGCACCCTAGTGTTCAATGCAAGGAAACCTGAGGCAAATGCTGGACCAGGAGAAGAAAAAACGTCTCGCGAACAAGTCGGAGATCTTTTAAGTTCCAGTCGGAGTTCCAACAAGCTAAATGAAGCTTCGCATTGGTGATTTTTAGTAATTAAAATTCCTCGAGGAACCGTGTCCGCCTCAGATTTTGTTTTGGTAATGTATTATAGGGAGTCAAACTCTTCGATGGAGAATAAAACAACAGTCGAAGCAAAGATCTTATTATTTTTAGTTCATCTCAGTCATAAATCAAATGAACCCTTTTTAAAAACACAGTCAAATCCAATCCAAAACATAAAACCGCAGAAAAATAGATGGCTTTGAGAAGTTTTCTGGTGCACCAAGTGTTAAAAACTCAGTTTTCATGTGCTGTTTTTATTAATAATGCATTTAGATGATGTAGAATTACACGCGGCGACATGAATAATGGCCCGGTCCACCAGGTTGTCAGCGCCTTGAGGTGCTTATTCATCGATTCTGTTTCATCCAGCTGAATGAGTCACAACTGGAAATGTTTAAAAGTGGAAAACGCTGCAACCGCAGGTCGCGTTCGTCCGCTAAGAGCAACATATTTAGCCTCATGTCGGTGACGTGCTGAAATCGAGCGCTCTGGCCGAACCCTCCGTGCTTTTAGCGGCGCTGCGTTGTCCACTCTGAGAGCCTGTTTTAGGGAATATTCCTGCCGAGCGCTGAGGGCGAAGCCGGCCTGACGACTGTTTTCTTATTGCTCTTCGCCCACAGAGAAGGTTGCGCTCAAAGACGGGGAGTTATTTCAAGAATGCTTCCTGCAGCTGAATCTGCTTTTATAATCACAGCTGAGCAGATACGTGCAGGGAGTCCGTCTTTGCTGAGTTCGACTCCATCTGTGCGTCTGCAGGCGAGTTTTCTGCCTAAATAGAAATAGAACAAGGTGGACGAGGACGTCGGAGGGGGAGGAAAACATCTTTAGCAGACTTTCTGAGGGAGAAACCTACATTTTCTTGGCCTTCTTGGGTGTTTTGGCAGCGACCAACATCCCACAATCACAACACCAGCAAATTAAATCTAATCCATAAATTTGGCCACCCCTGCTGTCTTTAAAAGGAGCCTCTATGGAGAAAGAACAACATTCCAGTTTCATTAGTTTACACTGCTGATATTAATACTATCATTACAATTGGACATGGTTTATTTTGACTGCTATTACCGCTAATGCAATAATAGAGCCTAATAGCGGCTGAGCGAGGATCGGTTTGGACTCTTTCCACCCCCAGCAGCTGCAGCCGGAGGCCCGGAGGGGTCAGACGTACAGTAACACTTGACCCCGGCTCTACGTATGTGTGTTTGGAACAACCATCCCAGCATCCCGCCAACTGTGGTCCCAGCAGACCGGCCAGAAAAAGGGCAGTAACCTCTGAAGGCTTTGTTTGGTTGGCCGGAGTCTGAGCATAGGCCCACCATTGTAAGTCTGGGGACTCCTCTGCTTGGAGCTCTTGTTTTCTTTGGGAAGCAGGAAATTGGATGACTGGCTACCTGCTACAACAACATCCTGTACTTGAGAAGCCGTCTTTTCACCCATACCCACCTATTATTTCCCTTTTCCATCATACACAAGTGGTCAGCCAGCGAGCTTTCTCTTTTTTCTCTGCTCCTGGGGGCCCCTGTGCGTGGGTTTGTCTCGGTTCCACTCAGGTTGAGATCAAATTGGCCCCATCCAGATGCTTCCGCTGCAAATAGTGTGCAAGGGGCCAAATACCTCCAGCGCTCGGAGCCCGGCGACTCCACCTTGTCAGGTTAATGGCCCTTTGTGAGCAGCCTGGAATGACAGCGATGGTGTGCAAAAAATGAATGTTCCTGCTGAGCCCGGCGCGCACACCGGCTTCTACTTTTAGCTCCGTCGGTGCTTCTCGGGTCACTTCGGTCCAATCGGAGCGATCTGGTCTGCAGGAAAACATTCTGCAGGATCACGGAGCTGCAGGCAGGATCGAGACCCGACCTCGGGGATACGCGAGATGTTAACGGAGATAATGATGCCATCGTCGTGTTGCAGGAGCTTTAAACAACGCCCTCGTTCAGGCCGTTTAATCCTCCTGATGAGGTTTTCCTGAACTCGGCGACGGCTTCACTTCACCAACACACGAGCTGCACGCGGACATTTGCATAAATTCTTTCGGCCTGATTATCAGAAGGAGCTGCCAGTTCATTATTCAGTCTGACATCACGCGAAGCAAAGCAGATTGTTGTAAATAATCGATATCAGGCCTGCTGGCGTCACTTTCAGTCAAAAAAAAACACTGTGTAAAGAAAATCAGGCAGCGAAGGTGTCGGAAAAAATATCCTAAATAAACATCGGAGCACTGAAGTGTAAAAATAACAAAAAATAGAAGTAAAATAAAGACAGCTGGAGCAGATTTAAATGCAGTAAAAGTGTGATTTTGCAGTCACATTGAAAAAGAGCAAATTACTATTTTGCATTTTTGACGTGGATTTTATTTACAGTTATGGTCTGTTTGTTTTATTAATTTATTTCATTTTATTTTAATTATTTTTTTACATTCACAATATAAATGAATGCTTTCTTCCTGTGGTTTTAGCAGACATATTTAAATTAATTTTTTCTTACACTCAACATCTTTTTTCAGAGATTTCACTGTAAACCTAAATAGAAAAAATCATTAAAATTACAGTAAAAACAAACAAAAAACTAAAACAAAAACTCTTACCATATCTCTGTCCTTAATATGTCCTAAAATGCCTGAATTCGCGGCAGCTTTTCTAAAAAATTGCGATGTAAGTTTTGATGTTTTAAGCGTATTTGTTGCGATAAAATTGCATGAGACAGTAAAGAATCTTACAAAAGTTGCATTTTTTCTTTGTTTTGTTTTATTCATTAAAAATGTTAAAAGTTTAAAAAGCTAATTTCACATCCTGGCACACGCGTGTTCACACACACACGCTCACAGCTCGTCACGTCAGTTAATGAATCTAACTGACCTTCATTGTTTCAGTGCTGCCACAGATCTGGATGCAGCAGCTTCATCACGGTGGTTTGTCTGGTCTGTGGTCCGCTGGTTTCACCCATTCTCCTGATATGTTTACGGTAGAAAAGTGTTTGTCAGTGGATGGTTTTGGTTTGTGTTCCACCTCAATATTCCACGGGGTGAAAACAGTTTAGCTCCGCTTTGGTGAAGAACATCAGGGAATTGTTTTGCAGTAGTTTTTGTTGCATACGTATCTTCAAACCATAAACAAGGAAGTGAATTGGGTGACGTACTTGCATTACTGGGGACTGCTGTGATTGGTGGAACTCATGGGAGGCGGGACAAAATTGCGGAAAAGTCGCGGTGATTGGACGAAATTGCAAGGTCGCACAGAATTCAAGGAGATTGGTTGAATTTGTGTTAATTGTTGCGATCGCAGCATCGCAGATTCCTGGAGGGACTGGTAGAAGCTGCATAAAGGTAAGGCATGAGAAAAATAATGTTTTATGAGCATCGAAGCATGTTGACATATTCTAGTAGACCTTCATGATACAAGGATGAACCTGTAAATGTGCGTAAGATGGGCTCTTTAACACCACACTTGGTTTTAGCTCCTCTTTAGATTCACTGACAGGTTCGAAAGAAAGACCTTTGACTATAAGTGGTCAATTTATCAGTCAGAAACTAAAGAATAAAAAGAATAATCACCTCTGATCATCTCTGTTTGGAAATCTAAGCTTAAAATTGCCCACTCTACACGTCTCTTTAAAAAAAAAAGTGCCAAAAACAAAAAATTTTATGACGTTTAGCAGAACCGAAAAGCTGTGAATGACTGAGCTGTGACCGACAGTCATGTGAGGAAAATTCAGAGAATATTCAGCCGAACTGCAGGAAGTGTTTTCACAGAGCAGAGAGGAAGTCTGGAAACACATCGGAGAGAAAACAACTCGTATTAAATCAATAAATAAACGCGGCATGGCTCAGAAACAGCGAACAGAGGAGCAAGTTGTTGGACTATACGTTCAGGTTGGTGAAACATGTTCCTAGAGTCGACGTGCAGAGTAGAGTGAGAAAAGATGAGTTGGTTTAGATATTTAAAATGTAAAAATAGTTAAATATGTGCTGTGTGTTGAACCGCCATTTATTTCCAGTATAGGTAACACCTGTGGGAAAATGGTGTTAACGGTCCGTGTACGTCACGGCCATTAATTTTCTCATTTTGAGATTTCAAAATAAAAAAAAAAAAGGGAAATGGTGTATTTTTCGCTTTTATTTTGAAATCTCAAAATAAGAAAACAGATGGCTGCGACGTACACGGACCGTTAATGTTAATTCCAGGGTTTTTTTTTCAAATTTTGTGACGTAAATAATCAAGAAATTCAACTTCTTCCCCCCTTGTTTTTTATGATTGAAAAATGAGCCAACAGTGGGGAAAAATGTGAAAAGAAAAGCAAACTAGCTAGCTAAAATGCATCAGAACTCTTCCACTATTCTTTTAAACTCCACATAGCGAAGTGACCCATTAAAAAATATTGATTATTGCAGGTTTAATGTTTGTCACTTTGATTGATGAACGGCGTTTTTGGACGCCTTGGCTTCACCATTTGTAATCAAAGCTGTGATCGGTTGGTCGTTTTCCACCAACGAGAGCAACTCCAGACCCATCGTATCTCTGGAGTCGGCCGAAAGCATTTCTGAATCATATTTATTCCCCCCTGACGTCACTCGCCCACTTCAAATGGGAGCAAACTGCTGCTCGGAAATTATTCAGCTCGACCAGCCGTCGTCGTGTGATTCCTCGGCAGCAGGTTCGCACGTGATAAAAGCGCCGGCCAAGAACACTCGTGTACTGTACCTACTGTCCGGCCGTAACTCAGCCGCCGCAGGTGGAAGAAATTATCAAGGTATGTTCCCCATTTTGCAGAAGATGATTTATTCTATTTGCAGAAACAGTCAACATCTGTGTTTTATCAATAACATTCAAATAGTATAAAAAAAAGAGGAGTAAAAAAAAAAAAAAAGAACAAGCCTGACAGAAAAAACTATATTCGAGGAAAAAGAAACTGACAAAAAAAAATGGAGGCACTTATGGCTTGGCAATAGTGGTGCAGTCTGAGTTTTCCCAGGTGGTTGTAGTCAAGCGTCGGAGGCCATGATTACATTATTGGAAACCAAAGGGGATGCACTCAAACACAATCACATCACGGCCCGACATGTCATCGCTCGCCCCAAAGCTGCTGCTTATCGCTAACCTACGTCTTCAATCTGTAGCATTCAAACACAGTCGAGGCCTCTCAAGCTGGGTACTGATCAGACTGCAGTTCGTTATGGACAGAAATCGACTATTTACAACAGAAAAACAGCATTTTTTAATTCCTGGGGATTAAAAAAAAAAAGAGTCTCCTGAATTACTCGGTTCCAACTCTTCCACGAAAAATAAGGCTTCGTCGGCGTCCGGTTCGACCTCCGTTCGAAAGCATCTTTGTCTTCCGTTACAGTCTTCGGTCATTCGGAGCTGGGAGAGGCGGCTGAGTCTATGTCGTCGTTCTCCAGGTCGTTGGGCGAAGCCGACTGTCCTCCCTTCACCCTCTTCCACTTCATCCGCCGGTTCTGGAACCAAACTTTAACCTGCAAGAAGAAAACGAAGGAAACGTTGAAGAATCTTTCATAAAGGACTGTTTAGCAGTTGGAGATGTCATCGGCGTAGAAACATAGTTGAGGGAGATATGAGCAAACGTTTGGGGGTTGGTGAGTTGTCTCAAACCCTCTCAATCCCCAAAACCTGCCAGTGTTTGAAAGGCATGTTTTGTTTTTAAAAAATCACCAAAATCACACCATTTATCAGAGCCAGAAACTGTTAAACTCCTGGGGTCGACGGTCAGAATGACACGACCGATTAAAGATGACGTAGCAGCAGGACGGAGAAGGTTGTTCGAGGGTGGAAATTGGTGCAATAGATGGGTATAAACAGATGCTATGGGGGACAAATGGTCCAAAATCCAGCAACAAAGCCGGATCAAACTAATTAAAGGGGGGAAACTACCATAGAAAGACATAAAGAAGGTCTAGATGTTAATAAGTGGCTATAAAGGACCAAGAGAAGGTTGTAAAGCCGAACTCAAAGGTAACAGGAGCTGGCAGTTGGTGCCACCTTCTTGTCGCACTGATTTTGTCTTTCATAAATCCACTAAATGGCAGTGAAGCCGTCTGGAGTGGATGCCTGATTGGTGCCGAAAAGCTTTTCATAAATCATGTCTGAGAGCTGGATAAAAGCCGTGTGAGCAGTTGTGAGGGATGGAACTGGTGTGAGATGATAACAGTGGAATCAACAGGAGTGAAAATGAGATTTAGTGGATCGAAATAGGTGAGGAAGGAGTTCAGAAGTGGTTTCGAGGTGAACGGGGGAATTAGAGAAGGTTGCGGTGCAGAGGCGCCTCGGACCAAGTTTCAGGGAATGCAACTATGTTGTCCGAGTGCAAGTGAAAGCATCATGTCTATAAACATCCCAGAAAGGGCAAAAGACAAAGTTTAGGCCTTTAGCTGACGTTAACATTAAGAGGAGCCGAAGTTTGGTTTGTCGCTTCCAGTTGTTTGGGACTATTTCTTCTGAGTTTATTAAACTCCTGGGGTCGCCGGCACATGAGAATGACACGACCGATGAAAGATGACTTAACATATTTGCAGCGTCTCCATTTCAACTTGTGTCGAAAGTGTGGATTTCACCCTATCTACCAGTCTTTGAATTGTGTTGATCGGCCAAGTAAAACCAGAGTTATGACAAATAATAAACACCATACTTTTTAGCACTTTTGGAGCGTCTTTTGTGCGGGACGAGACGGTAAAAATGGATGATTCTGTGGCGAAAGCGCCAGCAAGAAAAACAAACAGAAAAACACTCCTTTCCTATTGGTTGAAAGCGCACCACGTCAGCCAATCACAAAATTCTACTGTGGTTGCTAGGCAGAAAGTTGGAGTAGAGATAGAGGTGCAGAGGGACGCAGCAAGCGTGATCGATGCGTTACATTTAACGTGTTTGGATGACATCGTTAGCGTGTTGTGTAGCGTGTAGCGCAACGAGGTGACTCCAGATGAATAGTTCCTGTAAAGTGTGATTGTGACACTTGATGGTTTAGTAAATAGCTGTAATATTTGTACAAAAGCAGCTGGGAATTTTCTGTATTTTTATGTAAACAGTGTGTATAAATGTGCTGTTGGCTAAATTTTTACATTGCTTTTTGAAGTTTACTATTTATATTAGCATTCTAAGCTATAAAAATGATTTATTACACGTTTTTTGGTGTCCACAGTAAAAAAATCTAACTTTTTCCTACTCGGAATTTGTATTTTTTCTGGAATTTTAGGTCCAGTGTGTTGTTATACCTTATATCAAAATGAATAAATAACTGTACAGTCACATGGGTGAGGTTGTGGTGAAAAAAAAGAAACCAAGCAAAGCCAGATAAACAGGTTCTAAGGTGAAATATAAAGATGAAATCAAAAGCAGTCAAAAACGGCCAAGTGAGCCCCTGACCCCAGAGCGTCAAAACACCTGATTTTCACCTTGTCCTTGAACTAATCGTGTGTGACGTCAAGTTCAGCCAGGAAAATGTGCAAATCCAGGCTCAACGAACTGTGATATTTCATCAAAATCTCTACACTGAACAAGTCTCATTTCAAAATTTGCCAAAAATAAACCATTTGCACCAGATTCTGTAAACAAAAAATAAAATTCTGAGCTCCTTGGTGCATCTGAAAAACCATAACTGACTCAGCTACGACCAACAAAAGGTCTGAAAATACTCGGCTGAACTGCAGGCAGTGTAGAGAAGCAGAGGAGAGACGAATTAAACAAGACTGAGACGAAAATAAAACCTAATGGATCAATAAAATAAATGCAGCATGGCTCAAAATCAGCGAACAGAGGAGCAAGTAGTTGGAGGATACATCCAGCATGGTGAAACATCTTTCTAACATCTTTGAGCGTCTTGCCAGTCTGGGGACTCGAACCGGCGACCCAACAGTTAGAAGTACGCTTCATAAACCACTAGACCACCACTGCTCCAAGTTAATATGCAGGTTATTGAGAAAAATGTTTGTAGCAGTGGTAAAAATGCAAGTAGTAAAATATTCGTAGTATGTGGAGCCACCATTTTTCCAGTACTGGTGAAACCTGTGGGCACTTGGAAAAATTAACATATTTGTCGAATGAATCATCAGAGATGTTCAACTTTCATTTTTCGTTATGATTTATGGCATCATAACTGTGCCATTCATCACTGAAGACGTCTCCCTCTGCTTCTAGACATGGTTGCTCTGTTTCCATAGAGGTGCAGGACTTCATATTGCAGTGAAAAATGAGCCCACAGTGAGGAAAAATGAGACGGGAGGGTGGGAATTTAGATGATTAATCAGTTGCTGATCCCTTCAAACAGCTTAAAAACTCCTCTCGGTGTATCAAAGTTACATATTTAGTACATGTTAGTCATGAAAACGATCATTTCCTGCTTTAAAATGTTCTAGAAGTGACTGTATGTGCAGATCTTTGCTTCTTTCGCTGCAGCCCGAGCACACCAGCTCACCTGTAACTCTTCTCAAACACTGTAAAACTACTCAACGGGAAGCTGTAATACTGGACTAATTCATTCATACATCTTAGAACCTGATTCGGAAGAAGAATAATGACGCATCCCACAAAGCGACAGGATTGGTTCTTTGGGTTTGTGATGTAAGAAACCCAGGAAGTCTGAATCTGCGGTTTTCAGACTGTCGTCGGTTCACTGTAAGCTCAAGGTGGAAAGGTTCGACCATGATGTTGGCTGCTTATTTTGCTCATTTAAGTGTCTTCTAGCATTTAAAAAACACCCGTGGACAAAAACTTGACGTCTATTAATAGATAGATACTGAATGCTTCCTCACTAGACTGTATTTCTTCCTCTCAACTCTGAAGTTTATCTGGAAAACTGGAAGCTTTTAGGTTTTTCCTCCACATCCTCCGTCATATTCCACTGCTACAGTTGCTTCCCTCTTCAGCTCTGGTAAACCACTGCCAAATAACATAAAACGCATCGCAACCGATGGACTGAAACCAGATTTAAAACTCCATTATACTGTGAATTTACAGAGATTTACCTGCCACTGATAGACTTAATCTGTATTTTGTGTACTAATTTGGCTTGAATGCAACATAATCTGTATGGAAAAGTCCCAAATTCCAGCTTTAATTATTAAATCCATGAAGATATCTATGGTTAATTACGCAAAAACGCCTTAATTGTAGCCTCTCACATGTGAATTTTTGCTAGTTTTCTTTGCTTTCCATGATAATAAACTGAAAACCTTTACATGTGGGGCTAAAAAGGTGAAAATTCCAACATTTTAATTGAGCATTAATTGAGAAAATGATCCTTTTAATCAATCAAATAACTAAAAATAATCATTAGCTGCAGTTCTACTAGCGTCACACTCTGTATAAAGCGATATAAATCTACGCTGGGTATCATTCTAACAGTCCCGAGTGCAGAATTTCTCACTGCGTTTGAACCTGTAACGCGATCGCTGTGGCTTTTCTCTCCGTTTTGCAATTTTTTTTCAGAAGAATTTACAGCTTGGTCAGCAAAAAAAAAAAGACAAATAATCCCCCACAAATCTCCCGGCGCGGTGCGTAAATTAGCTCGGTTTGCGTTGGCCTTGCGAGGAGCGCGGATCGTCGGTGCTGAGCTCCCGGGTCTGGCTCCGAAGTCCCCCTCCGAGCGCAGCCAGAGAGTATCGTATGGACGGCAGGTCAGGAGAGTCAACTATGAGGAAGCCGGCCTACACAGGATGCGAGCTCGCTGTTAGTCGCCGCTGCTGCTGCTGCTGCTCATCTGTATCGCTGCGGCGCTGCGAAATGAGCTCATATTTTTACCGTCCGGCCAAAAATAGCTGCAAAAACACTTCCTGAGAGTCGAGAAAATTACAGAGAAAAGCTGGCAGAAGAGACGGCCGAACCAGGAACGCTCAGTCGGAGCTTTAGAAAACAGCACCTAAAGACTTCAGACTTTATCTAATATATAGTTTCATCTCTAAAAATGAGCTTTTAGGAAACTTGGAAGAAGCATTCAGATGGTTTACTGGAAGAAAAGTACCAACACAGTGAAGTAAAATACTCCATTACAGGTGAGAAAGTAGTGAGAAAGTACACAGCAGCAGTTAAAGTACTGCAGTGAAAGTCCTGGTTTGCTGACTGATTATTATAAATGACGTCACTGGATTATTAGCCGTGACTCATCAGTGAGCTTCTCCTGCAGCAAATAGATGTGGTGATTAATGGAAAAGGAAAGATGCTGGATGATTTCACTGAAACGAAACCCTGCGAGAGGTTCAGACGGGAACAAATCACGACTTGGTGAAGCTGTGAATGACTTGGATCCAAAGACATCCTTGTGTTTGATCTGCGTTACATTTTAAAATCTTGAATTATCACCCAGTTCTTCGTCCTAAAAAAGCTGCCAGATAAACGCAGTGGAGCAGAAAGTGCCAGATCTCTCTCTGGAATGTAGTGAAGTGGAAGTATAAAGTGGAAACACTCCGGTAAAGTACCTTCAAATCAAACAGGTCTTCAGCAAATACACTTCGCTGCTTCCCAACACTGAACAGGAATAAACGGCACATTTGTTTGGGGACTAGTTTCAGCTGCGGATTAATACGCTTTCAGTGCAATAGTGACTATTTACAGCAGGAATATGTGTGTAAAATAAACAACAGTGTGTATTTTTATGCTAATGAAGCAACATGGAAGCACCATGTCGCCCACTCAGGTTAAATAAAGCTTTAGAAAACTAGTGTTGACTCTAGTTATCGATGGGATTTGTTCTCCTCATAAGGGTTAGAGACAATTAGGAGCCTCATCCTTATGCTAATAGCGATATTTAATTATATCAAAATGCTCAGACACCAACGTCAAAGTTTCTTAGACTGGTTTGTGGTGGTAAGATCGATGGTTTTCTCAAAAAATTCAAAATTAAACTGTTTAAATCATCTGAGCTCCAACCATTTCTTTTGTTTTTACTCGCTGTGGCCTGTTTAGCGTACAAAACTCTGCATAATCCGGCACCACAGGCCCCGAAAGTGTTCGTGAAATCATGTGATGAGGCAGGAGATCCTTCAGATCCTTCACGTTTGGACAGAACTGCTTCTCAGTCAAAGCTGCAGGGATGTGGAACTCTTTAACATGAAGTGTCCGAGAGTTTAAATTTAACCTTAAGAGATGGTTGAAAGATAGTCTGAGTTGTAACCAATGAAAACATCAATAACTGTCAATGATTGTAAATAATTAGCTGCGTTACTGTAACATATTTTGACTGTCGTTAAGGTGATCTTTCCGCTGGTGCTTCTTGTTGTTTCTTCTGGGATGTTTTATCTGTATTTTTTACATGGACTTCATTAAGATTGATCAGCTCAATGTGTAAACCTGCTGTCACTGCCTCTGCCCAGCGACTACAGATGAAAATTAGCCTGTAGCTACCTGTGGTCTGGACCAACTAAATAACTAAATAACTGCAATATAAAGGGTCCTGCATCTCTATGGAAACAGAACAACCGTGGCTGTTGTGGAGTACGGCACAGTAATAATGCAATAAATCATAAAAAAGCTGATTTTTTTGATTATTTATCTGACAAAAATGGAAAAATCCTGGAGTCAACATGTTGAAAGTTTATCTTGAAGTGTCCACAGGTGTTAGCTATACCAGAAAAGAAATGTGGCTCTACATAATATAGATATTTCTTCAATATTTTTCTTTGGGGGGGAGAGTTTTTTTACATTTTATTGATAGCAGGACAGAGACAGGGTGAAAGGGGGTAGAAAGGAGAGAGAGAGACATGCAGCAAAGGGTCTTGAGCTGGACTCGAACTCACGCCAGCAGCCATAATATAGATATTTACTAAACTTTTCACACTCCTCTGCACCAACATCAGCTCTAGAAACATGCTCCACCATGCTGAATGTATCCTCCAACACCTCGCTGCTCTGTTTACCATTTCTGAGCCATGCCACATTCATTAATAGGTTGTATCTCCCTCTCAGTCTCTTTAATCCGCCTCCTCCTAGCGCTGTGGAGACACTGCCTGCAGTTCAGCCGAGTCTTCTCGACTGCCGGTAACAGCTGAGTCACTCGTGGCTTCTCGGTTGTGCTGAGGAGAGCAGGATTAGTTGTTTTTCTTAAGAGATTCTGGGTTTGCGTTGATGAAATATCACATTTTTTAAAGCTTAGCCGCGGATTCTTTTTCAGGACGTCACACACGAGTAGTTCAAGGACCGCTGGAAAGATTCTGCTGTTGCAATCTCTGGTAAATGGTGTAATTTAGGACGCGGCTTTCAAACCTGCAGTTCAGAGGGTTAAACGTCTGCATTCGCGCTGGAAGACATTTCAGTTCGGGGAAGCTCCGGTCGACTTGTGCACGTCCCTCCGAGCATCCTCCCCTGCAGCCCTGGGATTCAGATAAATCCGTTCCCACATGCTGCAGCCTGCTCGTCTGCGAGCATCGTGACTGATTGAAAGGGCGGCAAGCGGCCAAAGCATGTAGGATGAGCTGGAAAAGGCTGCAGTGGGAGAGTCGGAGTGAAGATGGCCGTCCATGTGTGTGTGTGTGTGTGTTTTAGAGGTCTGGGAAACAGATTTAGAGGCAGACGGCAGTATGTGTGGTCACTGTGGCACCGTGGCCTCATTAGGAGGAGCTGGGACACCGGGGCCTGACAGGCAGACTGGGGCTCCATCCAGCAGCATCGACACATGTTCGGCCGATTTCATCGAGTCTGGAGCTGCCGCCCACTCATTAAAGCTGCGTGTCATTCTGCGAGAACCACAGGATGAAAAACGCTGTGGAAAAAAGTGCTCACTGCAAATCCTAATGCAACTGTGTTTATGCATCAGTGTTGTGGTCTAATCGAAGCAGACGCATTTAGAATGCTGTCAAATGAGTGATGACTGCGCCGCTGGAAGATTCGTCCGTTTCCGTTATTTTGTTCCATTTTTTATTTTCTCTTTTATGCCCCATGAAAATCCGAAACCATCCAAGTTATGTGTGGAGAGTTTCTGTCTCTTCCTTTGGTCAAATCCTCATAGGGAATTCTGTAGTTGGGAAACCTATTGACAAACCTGTTTAACCCTCTGAACCCATAAAAACAGATTTAAAAAGCATGTTAGTGTTGATAAATCACCAAAATGACACCATTTATCAGAGCCAGGAAACATAACAACAGGAAGAATCTACCTTTTTTCCAACTTTCTGACTGCCCTTCATCTTTACTTTCACTTGCATCAGGAAACTAAACCACACCTAAGCTTAAAATCATGATCTCTCTTAAAACTCGCCTTTTTCTACGTGTCTCATTCAAAAAAATAAACTGATTCTGCAAAAAACAAAAAATTCTACACTTCTGGCTGCAACCAAAAAGCATCGACTGACTCAGCTGCGACCGACAGTCACGTGACAAAAATTCACCAAATTTCGGTTGAACTGCAGGCTGTGTTTACGCAAAAAAAAACACAGGAAGCAAGCATTAAAACAGATGAAACATGTAAACAGTAGAGTATCTATAATATGTGGAGTTGCCATGTAATTTTCCAGCACCTGTAACACCTGTGGGTGCATGAAAACATACTTTACATGTTGATTCCAGGCTTTTTTTGACTGTTAAAAATAAAAAAATCGGAGAAATCCAATGTTATTTTTGCATTTCTTTTGTGGTTTATGGCATTGTAGCTGCGTCTAAGTACTTTCTACTTCTAGTCATGGTTGTTTTGTTTCCATTGAGGTGCAGGACTTTAAAATGCAGTGAAAAATGATCCCACAGTGAGGAAAAACTGCTGGTTAGTAGCAGTTTGTGGCATAAAGTGCATTAAATCCAAAATCTTGCAGCTGCTTTTCTCACCATTTGCTTGATTTTACAGAAGCATTAATGCAAATTCAAGTGCAGTTTACGTTAAACCGCAACACCAACGAGTTTAATTAAGCTGAAATACCTGTCTCTCTGTGAGGTCCAGGTTGACGGCGATCTCGTAGCGGCGCAGCCTGGTCAGGTAGTTGTGGTGGGTGAACTCGGCCTCCAGCTCCCTCAGCTGCTCTTTGGTGAACGCCGTGCGCTCTTTCCTGGCCTTGCAGCTGGAATCCACCTTAAAACTGGACTCCTGGATATCTGGGGTGAAAGAATGCGTTCCGTAATTCGATGCGAGGCGTCGTAACACTCAGTTTACCCCACCGCCTGACCTTTGTTTTCATTTTACCTGCGGCTAATCTGATTCGAATTAGCCTCGAGATAACTATTAAACAGAACTTAAGGACCAACAAACCTCGACTCCAAAGGCTCTTTAGTGGGAGGCCCCTCATATAGTAAACACTAAAACCAGCACTTTAAAAAGAGACCACCCTTATGCTCACCTGTGTGCGCTCACACTAAATGCATGCATCCCCTGCCGCACATTCGACTTATTTGCGGGCGAACATGTGCTGCAAGCCCGCCTCCCTTCGCTCCTGGTGCATCGGTGGAGGGCAGGGGCCACCAAACCAGCCACAGAGGGACCGAGTTAGCAGAGGAATGCGGCGGAACATCGTTAAAGCCTCTAACAAAAGAACAAAGGTGCGGATGTGTCCAGGTCTGAGGGCTTCGTGGGCGTATGTCGGGAGATTTCCCACCGGAGCGCTCGGCGGGGGGGATTCACATTAACTCATCTCTACGTGACAGCGAATACATCAGGAGGGGCCCGAGATATCTCTATGAATATCAGTTAAAAGGCTCCACCAGTAAATCCGACATCGGTTCCGCTGTTGAAACGGATCGCGCGAACAAACCTGGGATCACCTAATCGCGAGGATTCACAGATTCCTCAGGACAAACACATGAGAGAGCAGGTTGATTCAGCTCCCGGGTAATAATTGCGGCGCATTGGTAGCGACACCAGCAGCTGATGTAATCTCCAGAAAATGGTTCTAATTTGTCAAAGTGAGAAGTTCTGCTCGCTGCCTGCCAGAGCGGTGGGCCAGAATGTGAAATGGGCTGCAGTACCTGGTCCAGATGTGCCTGGGCAGACCGGGACAGATGTGTGCATGAGTGTGTGCAGCGCCGATGCGTGTTGTCATGCAGAAAAACTCTCTCCTTGCGGTTCGAGTGCAGCCTGGCCTCGTCGGCTCTGGTCTGGAGCTGTGTCAAACAGGTTTAGTTAGGCCCGACACCTGGCAGGGCCCATAGCGGCTCCCACTAAACAGGCCCCCAATAAATATCCTGCACAGCCAGAGGCCGTAAACTTGCAGGGGAGAAGGCTTCTGCGCCCAGCGGGGTCCCAGAGACAAACAGCATTTGGTGCCTTTCTGGGCGGACGCTGCTCGAGCTGTTTGTCCTGATCGCGGCTGAATTAAAGCTGCTGTAAACCGCTTTAATGCAAAAACCCCAGGCGAAAATTACACGCGTGACCGATGGCGTAATTTGTGAGTGTAAAAGTCGGAGGCGGAATTTCACATCGAATTAAGATGTTTTATTGGTTAAACTTCATTTAAACCCCCTTTATTTAGCATATTTGGGCAGTTAGCAGTTAATAAATGCTTAACGTCAGACTGAAACACTAAATAATGCGCCTTAATTCACTAAACCCCCCTTATTTAAGCATATTATCAGCTAAAAAATGCTTAAAACAAGATTATAACACTAAATAATGAACCTTACTTTACTTAAAACCACCTCTTTAGCATATTAAAGTAGTTATCAGTTAATAAATATCATCAATAATCAGTTAATAAATGTTTAATACTAGGTTATAACACTAAATAATGAACCTTACTTTACTTAAAACCACATTTTTAGCATATTAAAGCACCTATCAGCTACAAAACTGTTTAATATTAGACTATAACACTAAATTAAGCCTCTTACTTTACTTAAACCAGCCTTTTTAGCGTATTTAAGCAGTTATCAGTTCATTAATATCATCAATAATCAGTTAATAAATGTTTAAAACTAGACTATAACACTAAATAAAGAATCTGTCAAGAGATATAAGAACATTTCACGTGTTGAGAAACGTATTTGTCAACATTTATGTTAAATTTAAAGAGTTCTGGACACACTTTCATGTAAATTATTTCCACAAGTGTCTGAGCAGTTAATAACATACTGCATTATTGTGCGTCATTAACTGTTAAAATGGTGTTTTGTAATGGAACTTGAGTGTTTTGTGTTTGTGTTTGTAAAAAATCCATTATTTCAACTGTTGTCAATTATTTTCTCGATTAATCGATTCGTTGTTTGGTTGATAAAATGTCAGAAAATGTTGCTCAAAGCCCAGAAATGTCCTGTTTTGTCCACAACACCAAGGATATTCAGTTTACCGTCATAGAGGAGGGAAATAAAACAGAAAATATTCAGATTAAAGAAGCTGGAATTGAGAAAATTTAGAGTTTTTTTCTTTAAAAAGTTACTAAAACTGATTAATTAGTATAAACTGATTGGGTGTTTGGTCTATAAAATGACAGAAAATGGTGAAAAATGTCAACAAAGCCCCAAAAAAGGCCTTGTTTTGTCCACAACACCAGTGATTTTCAGTTAACTGTCATAGAGGAGGAAAGAAATTTAACTTTTCTCTTTAAAAAAGTTCCAAACATGTTGAGATTGATGGTGGTTTCCGTGCTAATGCTAATAACAGTAAGACTGAAGGATGTTTAAACCATCATTTCTTTCAATATTAAACAGCATTATGTTGGTCAAAGCTTGGATTAAAGTCAACGTCAGATCGTATCTCCGGGTTTCAAACGTCAGCCTGCCTGCACCACATTTCCATATCAGTACAAACAGAGCAGCAGCTGCGTCCGTCACGTAAAAGCCTCCAGGACATTTTCCTAATATATGCTCTTTTCTACCAGCTAGTCGAGAAGAGAAGAAGTGAAGGGCTCCTTTCTGAGAGCCCAGAACTGATGTAGTGGTCAGACATGTTGCATGCACTCAGTGGGAGATTGTGTTACGGCTTAACGACAGGAAAATGTCAATGGATAAGAATGTAAGAAGTGGGCTCACAGGAAAGTGATTTTACCAGACGTGGTCTGGCATGTTTTCAGGGCAGCGAGTGGAGGTTACAATAAGGTAAGAAACGGAGGGAGGCGCTCCCCCACCTCCTCTTTTTCAATTAGACTCATCTGGTCGTGTAGCTTCTGCAAATATCAGATATGATGTGTTTGAAAAATTAACATTTAGCTGCATATCTGGGGAGTGAACGTGATGCAAAGTGGATTTAAAGCAAAAATTAAGATTGTTTTCTTCTTTATTTACAAAACGCACAAAAACACTTTCAAGCCCTACGAGTTATTTTTTTTAAAGTAGCTACGTCTAATTTTTACTGCAAACTTCCTCTTTCCTATTAGTTTATACACATTTATAGGCGCTCAGTGCATAAATCCTCATCTTTCTTTCCTCGGGATGAAATTCTACCAATTTTAAACAAACTCTACGGCTGAAATATGAACGTTTCACATGTGCTGGACGTGGTTTTATTATGCCAGAGTGAATATACGCACACTTAGACTCTGTTTAAATACATACGCTTCCTCTGGCCTGTTGGTTTTGCTGCTAATGTTGCATTTAGGAATTAGTGTGTCATGGCTATCAGTTACTTTTGCTTCCTATTAGCATGTGTGAAATGTGATAGAGGGGGGATAGATTACACTACAATCCAAAAGCAAACAACATTTGTGCCAGAAATAGCCTCTAATATAAATATTTACACGTTATTTTTGTTTTTTAAGCGTCGATCACTGGAGATAATCGCTTTTTTATTTCTGAAAATAACATTTTGTTGGTGCACAAATACCAACATCAGGACTGAGTGTGAGTTTATTTCCCTAATTCACTTCTGACACCTGTAAAAAATACAGCCCGAAGCACCTGTGAGGCCTTAAATTCCACTCACCCCTCACACCTACAGTCGTTATTTACAATCACTTTTAATGCCCTTTCAAAACAATAGTCCATTTCCAACGGATACAGCAGCGGAATGAAACGCTCGGACGCCCCATGAATCAAACTCCCGAACAATACGAGGATGCAACGGCTCCTTAAAAGCGTGTCCCGAACACAAAAGTCTCGTCACCTACTCACCTTTCACATAGCGATCTGGCGAGAGTGCCGCTTTAAGGCTAAATTGGTGAGGAAATAGAGGGGATCTGTCTGGTTGCCAGCTGCGACAGGGGGCACGGAAGACGCTCTTGACCAAGAGTTGGTTAATTTTTTTAATCGCGAGGCGTTTTTACGGATGTGTGCAGGAAAATAGTTCAATAAAACTAAAAGAATTAGCAAGATCATGACTTGTGCTACACATTTTTTCAGCATTAACAACTATTATTTTTAATATTGTGCAAATGTGCATGTATTTTTTGTTGTGTTTTCAAATTAAAAGCCTTTCTGGATGCTGCCTCCCCGTCACTCACCTGTGACATCCCTCTTCCTCTTATTGGAGCTCTTCTTGTCCGAGTCGGCCGACGCCACGCTCTGCGGCGAGTATTCACCCTCCAGACACCCGGGCACGGCGCCTGGCAGCCTGTCCCCCCCAACACTGTCCAGCTCGGGCCCTCCGTCCCCGCCGCCGCCGCCGCCTCCCACCGCCGGCGGGGCGACGGGCGGGCAGGCCTCGGGCGCTCTCACCCGGGTCTCGCAGGGGTTGAACTGCCAGTCGGCTCTCTGGTAGCCGCCCTGGCTCTCGTGGTAGAGTCTGTCGTCCCGGGGGTAGGCGGCGTGGGGGGCGCTCGGCACCAGGCAGGAGCCAGAGAAGTCCGTGTAGGCCAGGAACTCGGGCTTCTGGTGCAGGGAGAAAGGGGCCTGCTGGTAGGGCGACTGGAGGTTGGCCCCCGGGTGAGGGTTCCTCATGCAGCCCCAGATAGGGCTGCTGGGGTGGGCGCTCCGCATGCAGCTGCTGGCCGGCTGATCCATGGTGATGCAGAAAACACTTTCTTGAATATCACAAGTCTTGTCTGAGGAGTTGGAGCCCCCCTCCGAAAGCAAATCAGGAGTGGAAATCTGAACCTTTTAAAGAGTCTCCACTTGGGCTGACTAAATGCGCATCTTCATGCGAACACTCACTGCTGTCAGAGGCTTCCACAGCCCGGATCGCGTGAGGATGGACGCCTTCCCGTGACAGCGTGCTTCCCTTCCCTCTCTGGGAGTGTTGGTGACGTCCTTCGGAGACTCTCCTCTCTTTTCCCTCTGCCTCGCTCTCACACCACCCTCTCGGCTTCTTCAGACTGGCTTGTGGCTCGGTGGGAGAGCTGCATCCGCAACTGCATGACTCCCCTCCTCGGGCTGGCTGTTTTCACAACTCTTCTAAGGCATTCTTGACAAGTGAGCCCTCCTCCTTTTTAAACATATAGGTGGGAAAGAGTGGCAAGTTTATGGAGTGTAACGTGAGCCTGCAGAGGAGGAGCCCTGCAGGCCACATGTTGGTAGTACCCTCCAACCAACCCTGCCTCATCAACTATTAATCACGGGGGAAATTTTATATGCACATCTAATGGGCTTTCCAGACATGGGGCTTTTTAAAGGGACATTGTCTGAGAAGTATAAAGCGAGCACCCACCCACATGGGAGCTGGGGACTCTGACTTATTTCAGCTCCTTAGCGCTTTCTGACACCCAATTTAGTTCCTTTTTTGACACCCTTTAGAGGAAAGTTAACCCCAGCACTTTCCCCCGGCACCCCTGATCCTTGCCTGTCCTCTCCAATCTGAAAGCTCCTTCTTCTTCCCTCCTTTCTGTTTTTACGGCCGCCTGCACGTTACTGCTACACACCCAAATCCACCTGGCTGGACTCTCTTTAACTTGAAGGCGAAAGGATTTGATATTGGCCATGCGATCACTCACACCTCCTGAGGTTTTCTCACTTTCGCGCAACACAGTATGAGATTTCAGGCCCATATTTTACAAAACACAAGCTGATATTTTCCTCTGAGCAAACGCTGCGACCGGGGGATTGTGCCCCTTCACTCATTTTTTATTACGTCGTGTTTCTGCGTGCGGCTCTTCTTACTTATTATTCTGGGATGTTACGCCGCGGTGGCGATTGTGTATGACGGCAATCACATGTAGATCAACCACATTTGGAACAAGCAAAGACGCCATTATTCAATTTTCTGATCACTGATTTTTTAATCTCTGCACGCTGCTCATGATAGAAGCCACTTCCCCATGAAGTAATGTCTCTAATACCATTAAAACCTTTTTGGCAAAACCAAATTCTGGACTCGATTCCAGCGTATCTGTTACCCAATAAACCCACTGAACCACACTATACTGAAATGCACACTTTTTCTTCATAGCGCTCATATTTGTGCGCTGAGGTTTGCCTTCCTCATGTGTCCTCACTTTGCTCCTGACCTCGCAGACAGGAGGGGAGGTGGATCACACCTCCATGGAGAAGAGGGAAAAATAAGGGGCAAGATCTAAAACTGGAGGCCGCGGAGCAAAGAAAAGGACAACAGCCGCATTTCCGACCCTCTAAAATGTCACGAAAAATAAAAAACACCACGCTAGGTAGGCTTGTTTCCACTGACTACCTTCGAGTGTCGTCAGAAGGTGGCGCTATAGGCTACATGGATGTAATAAACAGTAGAATAAGCCCGAAACACAACCAGCTGTTTACTCAACTGCTCAAAGAAAAAGAAGAAATAAACAAAACTTGGGCATCTACGAGAGACAAATGCAGAGAAGGCTTGTTTCTAATCAGGAAAACTGCAATTATTCTTTTATTTCCGCTACTATTAGTCATGTTTAATGCTGTCAAACAAAGGAAGTAAAAGCAGCTGGAAATATTCGCTGCATCAGAATCTATTCAAAGAGTGGTGTTTCCATCTCCCACAGAGCAAGTTAAGTCTTTATCGAAAGAGTAAAAGCATCTCAAGCGAGCGTAAAAACTTTTGCGTCAACATTAAAGGGACGTTTGTCCAACTTTTGCCATTTCAATTAAAATTTGTTTTTAATGCAAGGTTTAATGCACAGGAAAACAACACCTTTTATGTTCTATATGATAATTAATCCACTGTTAATACAAAACTATTCACTAGTGCACCTTTAAATTTATCTTATTTTCCATTTTTTACTTAGTCTGACTTACCGAATGTAGACTGAGGGTATAAATCTGCCATTGGTCGTCCATTTCAGCCGACTTTTTCGTGTCTACTTTATTTTTCTACTACCGTTTCAAAATCTACTGGACAAAACAATCAACAATCTCCAAGCTAGCAGCCTACCGCACTGGATAATTCAAGTTTTGAGGGATTTTGTTTGTGCAGTAAGGCGGCCATGCTAGTTTTTTTGGTGGATTGTCCATTTTTTGACAGACTCCTTCGATTTTTGGGTAATCTTTTGTTTATCTCCGCCCTCAACGACTGTAATTGGTTTAGAAAGAAATACAAATAAGCTAATTACTTTTTTATTTTCTCACCTACAGGGAAAATAGTTGGGAAATATGGACCCATTGGCTTCTTTGACACAAGGAAAACTGGACAGACAGCATCGGAAGTCATTGGTCAGACCATTCTACAGCTTATTCTGTAGAATAGTCTGACTGCACCTCTGTATTATTCTGCTATAAAGGGGGAAAAACAAACTTTCTAGCTTGTTTGTATTTCTCTAAACCAATCACAGTCATTGTAAGCAGAGCTAAAACATTGGTGTTACCTCAAAATACAGCGAGTGAAATGGATAATCCACCGAAAAAACCCAGCAGGGCTGCCTTACCGCATGACCCAAATCCATTAAAACTTGATTTTTTTCAATGTGGTAGGTCGCTAGCTCGGAGATCGTTGTTGTTTCCTGCAGTAAAATGGATTTTAAATGGACGACCAATGGCAGACTTACACCCTCAGTCTACATTCGGTAAGTCAGACTAGCTAAAAAGTGGAAAATAAGATAATTTAAAGGTGCACTACTCAAGATTTTTGTATTAAGAATGGATCAAACTATCATAAAAAGTGCTGTTTTAGTGTCTTTCAGGCATTTTCAGCTACTACAGACAGCCATGTTTAGTAAAAGGTTGTGTATGACCTGCACTAAATAGCACAAGGACAAAGTTAGCAGCTAGCTACTGAAGAAAGTTAAACACCTAGCAGCTAAAGAGCATCAATGCTACAAGTATTGGCTTTACTACTGGTGGTAATGGCACTATTTTCTGAATCAAATAACTTTTAAGTAGTGAAAGTCTTTTTTGAATCAAGCAGTGTGGTTAGTAGTGTCCACAAAAGCTCCATTTTTCTGAGCTTTTTCAAGTGCAATACTTCAAAACGCCCATAAAACGGAGATATAAAGTACACCTTACATAAAGAAAGAGCTAGTTGTGAAACTCTACTCTCGACTGTTTTGCCGCCAGAAACACAGAGTGAAAGAAAAATGGGCTAAAAAGCAGCTGAGATTACCCTTTATCCCTCTCTGGATACTAGAATATAATTTGACTCTCTTTCGTAGACATTGCACTCAGTCGCCACAAAATAATTCAAGAAAAAGAGACGAGGGAAAGCAGGGTAAGAAAAAGAGAGGGAGCGACTAATAAATAAAGATCTGAGCGTTCGCCGCCCCGAAAGTAAGAACGGCACATAAGAAAGAGGCCGAGGGAAAAATCAGATTAGGAGACTGGCAATGAAATCTGGAGTGGACAAAATGAAAAGGGGGGGAAAAAAGTGAGATAGAGAAAGGGAGACAGAAAGGAGAGTGTTTGAGGTCACACACCAAACCCTTTCCATTTAGCCAGCGAATTGTTGAGCCATGAAGCATCCCTCGCTTTTACTGGCAGTCTGAGGCCTGGACGCACCGCAGGGAGCAGGGGTTACACTACATTTGTGGTCAGAGCAGAGGCCATCTGTGTGTCAGTATAAATTAGAGTGTGTCCGTGTGTGTGCTGTGAAAGTATGCGTCGGGGAGGGTGAGCGTGCACGTGTCCCAAACAGGGGATGGACGGTGTTGATGTGGATTTCAGTGAATCCTGGAAGCCAAGTTTTCGGACATTATTAAAGGATAAGAGAACGGACAGTGCGCTGGTAGATGGAAATGCATGTGTGGAGTTGGGTGATTGAAGTGCAAGTGTCCTGCTCACTCACAGGTTAAGAACATATTAAAAAGAGTGAGATTGAAATGAACTAGCTAATGTTAATTTCTCTAATCCAATCATCCAATCATCGCCACATCCCAGCAGTTTTTGGTTGTAAAATTAGGCTGGTTTGGTGTATAAACTGTGAAACTTCGAGTGGGGATGCTTTGTAGCTTCAACAGTTAAAACTAATTGGACCTGCTGCTGGTTCCGAGTGTGGCGTTAAAGAGCCCATAATCTGCTCATTTACAGGTTTCTTAATTATATTTTAGGGGGTCTACTAGAATACGTTTACGTGCTTAAATGTTAAAAAACACATCATTTTTTGCATACTGTACATTTTTCCAGCACCTCTTCTTAGTTTCTGTCTGTCATTTTAGCTTCTGTCTCTTAAAGGGCCCCATCTTGAAAAGCCCACTCTGCTCTGACTGGTCAGCAAGGTAAAATTGGTTTCGTACCATAACTGAGCTCTAACAGACATGGCTCTGGGAAAGAAATAATGTTGGACTGTGAGGAAGCTGTCCATTCTTTGTATGAGGGCCAAACTATGCAAATTATGCAAATGTGTTACATGGTGATGTCATAAAGTGACAGAAGAAAAGCCTGGACCCCAAATGAACCATTTCAAAAAGATACTGTTTTCGGTGGAAGTCAATACCTCCCTTTGAGCTTTGCAAGTTTGTAGATCTTTTATACTTAGCAGCTATATAACGCACTGAAGTAAAGGGAAAAACCCCAAAATATACCATAGTGTCTTTAAGTAACTGCACACAAGGCTAGAGGGTAAACTAGCAACACGCTAGACAGCTAGGGTCTTGCTAGCACTCACCACCATAGCTGTAGGACCTTTGATTTTCTTCATACTGTGCCGTCAGTTGGTAAATTTGCAAGACAGAACTTCCTGTGGATTCACTTCCACTGTATTGTGTTCTGCTGCTAGAAAGAGATTTTTAATGCTTTTTCCAATGCTTCAAAAACTGTCCATCGACAAATCTACAGAATCAGGACAAAAGATCCCAAACTATGTGGAAAGACAGATACTAGATGTTAAGAAAATGGTCCTTTTTGAAGGAATTTGGGTGAGATGGCCCTTAAAAGAGATGCCACGGTGTATTTCAGGGGAAAAAGCTCACACCCATGAAGTCTTGTTGAAGTGGATTAATGCATTTCTAAACACCATCATTCTTGTCCGTAAGTAATGATAGTTTACATAATAACTTCTGCTAAAATAAATGTGGGTTTACTAAGGCTGGAGTCAACCAATAAAGTCTAGACTGACTGAAACTGCATCTACACTTCAATCAATTAGTTGTAGGAAAAACAACCTATCTACAGATGAACCACATGTTCATGTCTTACCTGTTAGCCTTATGAACCCAAATAAATACATAAATACATAACCATAACTAGAAAAGCCCTCAGAGAGCTCATACCTCTGTCAAAGACCTTCTTTCCACCCCTATCACAATCTCTCAATTCACATATTTTCTATGGAACGTTACAGATACAAATGTAATTACAGACAGTTCAAATTTCCTACCAACAATGTGGCCTTCACCCCATCCGACCTAATGAACAGGCGCGGCCTCTAGCACGGCAGCTCCTAACAGCCTCCCAGCTTCTTAGACAACCGGAGATAAGAATGCCGGCCCAACCGTGCGTATGTCGCTCAGGAAGGAAAGAGAACTCCGTCTCTGTCGCTGTCTGTCGCGTGGAGACCCAAAATGTCATGTGGTCAGAGGGGGTTACCCCAAAAACAAGAGTGCCCTCTGGTGGCTTTTACAGTAAACCACATTTAATTGTCCACCCGGTTACACTTACATTAAAAATAATTCCTGGATCCAGACGGTGATCCGGATCAGTCCTAAAATGTCATAATTTGTTTCTTGTCCCATTTCACACATTTCCTGAAAATTTCATCCAAATCCGTCCATGGGTTTTTGAGTTATTTTGCACACAAACAAACAAACAAACAAACACCGGCCATCACATAACCTCCTTGGCGGAGGTAAAAAGTTAGTATTTGCAGCATTTTAAATCATCTGGTTATTTTATAGTGAAATGACTTTTTGTCCATTTATTTGAACAAAATCACACCAGCAACTCCTCTGAGATGTTGTCAGTTAGTCATTCAGTAAACGTTACATAAGTTAGACCAAGTAGTCTCCATTTAAAGGTCGTCTGTTCCTCCTACCGCAAAAAATAATGGACTGACCCTTGGAAAGCTGTTGATGTAGAGCTTTTCCCTTTAAGAAAGTAACACCAGAGACTGTTCAACCAATGAGAACTTGGTCGAATGAGAGCGTATCAGTTGACCAGTCGACTTGGACACTACAACCCAACTTTTCATTGTCATGTTGCATCCAAGAAACCATATTTTGCTGTTAACTTTCACATTTAGAGAAGTGTGCGTCCTGTATGTGCAGAGACTTTGAATTTAAAGAAGCAAAACTGAACAATTTCCCTAATGATAGACTTGACAGGACAAAAAACCTAAAAATAAGGATGTGAGGGAGCCAATGCTCAACCAACAGCAGCTTATAAACTATGAGTCTATTCGCCAGCTCCCTGGTCTCAAGTGCAGACAAGTGTAGTGTGATTTTGGAGAGGACTGTGTGAGCACGCCTCCTTCAATTAAACCGACTTTCTCTTCAAAAGTGCTCTCAGCAGTGTTCTTGGACCCGTCTTGGTGCTGAAATGTGGAAAAAAGCCTCAGACTTTGTCTTGTGCGCGGCGAAAAACCCGTTTAACCTACAGGCCTGTGACTGCACTTTTTCCTGTGGAAGCTCTGAGGCTTCCTCCTGTTTGATGTGGGATCTGTTCGGGCGGCGTGGCAGCGCGACACGGAGAATGAAAGCCGTCGCCTCATGCCCGAAGCGTGAGCTGGCAGCACTCCTGTTACTGATTTACTCTGCACCTGCGAGCCCACTGATCACGCTCAGTCTAATGGAATGAATTGATTTTGCCATGAAATTCTGCAGCTTTCAATGCTGCAATATTGAGTTTTGATTTGTCATATTGAAATAAAACCGCATTTGAACATTTTAAAGCAGTGGTTCTCCACTGGTGGGTCGGGACCCAAAAGTGGGTCGCGAAGCCATTTTTAGAGGGTCGCAGAAGCATGCCCACCCCCTAAAAAAGTAGTGGTATAAAGTCTTCTATTTTGAAGGATGTGTTTCTTATGGCACAGTTTGCTTTCAGTAGCAGGATATTTAGTGGTGGTGACACCAGTAGTTGCCCACGATTAACCTCTAGATTTTGCTCTGCCAGTTTATTGGAGAAAATTATGCTAAAACATGCCAAAAATGAACCAAAATGTGCTCAGAATCTGTCAAAATGGGCCAAAATATGCCCAGAACTTGGCAAAAGTGTCCAAATATACCAAAATGAGCAAATAATAAGGCAATTTTTTCCCAGACTGTATCAAAATGTGTTAAGACTGCATCCAAATAAACATTAATTTGTTAACAGGAACAGCGAACATCAAAAAGTTGGGTCGCAACCATTATTAATAGTAACATAGTGGGTCCTGAGGCTGGACCAGTTGAGAAGCACTGTTTTAAAGGACACAAAGCTACACTGAAATCATTCTAGGAAGAACTGTGTGTGAATCTCCAAGCAGTGAGCCACATTGTTGATCTGGAAGTTCAGACATTTTAGGGAATTGCCTAGAATAAACCTAATGAAACTATATTTTTGTGTTTGAAGAATTGTGCTTATGTTAAGAATTATACTTATTAGGTAATCATTGAGTGACTGTCAGGACTTTAAAGTCTACATGTCAGCAACCATGATTGTAAAGATATGAATCACCATAAAACATTCCAAGCTGTATGTACTCACAATAAAAGGAACTGACCCAGTAAGATTGTGTAAGTGACACTTATCTTATGCTGACTCTTGACGTGTGGGGACGCCCTGTGTAACATGATTGTTTACCAAATAAAAAGAGCCAAGGACAGACGGACTACCAGAGAGCTGGAATGCTGTAGCGATGCATACTGCAGAGCTGTAGTGTCCGTTCTCTCCTTGTGCGCAAGTTAAAGACCTGAGCTCGTGAGTGCTGTCTTCCTTCCTGTGCTGTGTGTATTTACAGTTTGAGACAAATTTGTAAAGATTTACACCCCCAGAGACAACTATGTTTGCTTTGGTCTTAGCATGTGATTTGCTCACAATTATGGTGAGCCAGAGGTTTTTCGGTATCACACAGCGGCAGTAACGTGAGCATTTTCCGCTATGCCTGTGTTTATACAAGTGAAAGAGTGTTTGTTTGAGGAGCTCAGGAGTATGTGGACTCCAGCTCAGTCATACACACCACAGCAGGCTGCAGATAAATGAGCTGGACGTGAGTCACATCACCCCTCACCCTGCCGACAACCTGTTTCTGTCAGTCTAACGCCAAGTGTGGATTAGACTGTTTGTGCATAACTGGGAGAAAGCGAGAAGCTGGAATAGAGACAAAGAGTGTAGGCGCACATATGTAGGGTTTGGAAAAGCTGTGTTGTGAGCATAAAGCTGCAAACTGCTATTTAAATGTGTGAATGCATGTGTGAGTGTAAGAGTGTGTTTACATCTGATCCATCTTCGTGACAGAGGCGGGATTAAGGTCTTCCATCAGTCTCTTGGGTCTGACAGCGTGACCTCCAGTGACCCCACGTTCACCTGAGCCCGACTGGACTGTGGGAGCCTCTATCTCGGCTACTGTCCTGGAGATAAGAGGGGGGGTGAAGATGAGCAGGAGGGAACAGGGCGGGAAAAGGAGGATAAGAAAACAAAGAGACTTCTTTTAGATAAATAAAATCTGTGGCTTTCTGCTGCCTCGTGTCTGATTAATTCACTCCATGTTTATGTAACCATCAACACCACTTAGATATCCCCTTCTGCCCAGTTAACACACAGATAGTAGCTAATAAACAAGGCTACTGGTCCAGTCAGGAACCGAATCACAGCATGAAAACAGCTTCTGTTGACTCACAGCATGAAACAAAACAGTGTTCTTTTACTTTTACTAGATAAACAACACTTAAACTTAGCGAAACCCCTTAATTTGACATTATTTTTCTCAATTAAATGTATGTACAGGGATTTACATGCACTAAATATCATTAATTCTGAGGTAAATTTGCTCACATGAGCTACAGAAATCATGCAGTATGTGTTAATATGGCCTCTAAATCCTAAAACCTGCTGCTAGGTTTAAAATGCATGTTATCTTAAGAGGAAACACTTTGCTAAATTAAGATAAGATTCAACTTCATTGATCCCGAAGGAAATTCTTGTGAGATACAACACAAGAAACGCAGCCAAGCAGAAAAGCAGTACGATACATGACTGAAAATAAAAAAGGTAAGCTAAAATAATGAGGTAGTAAGTAACAGCAAGGATGATAACGAAATATTAAACATGAAACTGAAATATAGGACGCTAAAAAGTTAAATACTGCACATTACATTGACAAATTACTGCATCTCTCAGAGTCAGAAATTGTAAAAACTGAGAGAACCGTTGGATTTTCAACATTCTAACCATGTGTGACGTGAAGTTCTGTCTAGAAAATGAAACAAATTTAAGCTCAGAATTGTAATATTTCACTTTATTACTTCCGCCAAGGAGGTTATGTGATGGCCAGCGTTGGTTTGTTTGTTTGTTTGTTTGCAAAATAACTCGAAAAGTAATGAACAGATTTGGATTAAATTTTCAGGAAATGTGTGAAATGGGACAAGGAACAAATGATGACATTTTGGGACTGATCCGGATCACCGTCTGGATCCAGGAGTTTTTTTTTAATCTAAATGTAACCGGATGGACAATTAAATGTGGTTTACCCTAAAAGCCACCAGAGGGCACTCTTGTTTTTGGGGTAACCCCCTCTGACCACATGACATTTTGGGTCTCCACGCGACAGACAGCGACAGAGACGGAGTTCTCTTTCCTTCCTGAGCGACATACGCACGGTTGGGCCGGCATTCTTATCTCCGGTTGTCTAAGAAGCTGGGAGGCTGTTAGGAGCTGCCGCGCTAGAGGCCGCGCCTGTTCATTAGGTTGGATGGGGTGAAGGCCCCATTGTTGGTAGGACATTTGAACTGTATGTAATTACATTAGTATCTGTAACGTTCCATACAAAATATGTGAATTGGGAGATTGTGTTGGGGGTGGACTGAAGCTCCTTGGCAGAGGTATGCGCTCTCTGAGTCTAGTTTCTAGTTCTACAAGTCACGCTTAAAAATTTACCGAAAATAACATGAAACAGACTAAAATAAACACCAGACTGTGTAGAAAAACAAAAAAATTACTGCACTCCTGGGTGCAAATCGGAAGCCACGAGTGATCCGGCTGTGACTAACAGTCTGAGACTACTCGGTTGGACTGCAGGCAGTGTTTCCACGGAGCAGACAGGCGACAACAAGAAAGACAAAGGAAAATAAAATACATGTGATCGATAAAATAAATGCGGCATGGCTCGAAAATGACATACAGAGGAGCAAGTTGTTGGAAGATGCATTCAGCATGGTGAAACATCTTTTTTTATATTGGAGTAGTTTGAGAAATGTTTGTAGAGGTTGTAAAAACACGAACAGTTAATTATCTATAGTATATTGAGCCATCATTTTTTCCAGTATTGGTAACACATGAAAAATGTTGTACATGTTTATTCTTGGTTTTTCAATTTTTACTACATGAATCAATGATATTCAACTTTTCTTTCTTTGTTTTTATGATTTACGGCATTATAACTTTACTAGACTGCACAAAAGTCACTGTTTGAGTTGTCTCTCCCTGTAGTCATGGTTGTGCTGTTTCCATAGAGGTGTAGAACTTTATATTGAAGTGAAAAATGAGAATACAGTGAAGAAAAATGTGACGGGAGCAAATTGAAAGCCCAGAAACTGCTTGGAGTTCAGAAGGTTAAACTATTAGCAGTATTAAAGTGTTGTAGCTGCTCTACAAATGCTGATTAATTAACACTTTCTACATGATATTTTATGAGCTTTAGAACTACTGACTGTATAATTAGCAATGCAAAGCTAACAAGCACTATTTATAATTATATTGTACAGTCAAATTTGTTGCACTTAAGTGAACCACATACCTGATATTCTGCATTAACTGCCTTTTATATAGTAAGGCCTACTGTAAACAAGTGAAACTGATGAATGGCTGGAGGCATTATCACCTGGAAATGGTTATTCATGCCCGACTTGTTTAAAAACAATTTATAATGCACAATAGACTGTACAAACAGCTCGAGGCATGGAGAGATGTGGCTGAAATGGATGGCGTGTTTTCACTTCCCAGTTTGCCAACAGCATTACCTAAAGTCATTAGCCGTGCTAGCTAAGTGACGGACCGCTGTGCTGACAAATGGACGATGATGTCAGCGCTTCTGGCTGTGAAAACGTCTCAAAATAAAAAAGTAGAACGGTGTTTAAGGCCTCTGAAAGCACAAGTTGTGCTTTTTTCTCTCACAATTAAACCTGATTTAACTGTTGTTTTGGGGCCACTTGAGGCCAGCAAAAACAAGTTGTGAACACTGACATATTAGCACCTTATAAAGCTATGAAGTTACTAATATTAGCATTGGTATAAAACTGTGTGTTTGTCCATATGGTGAATGTAATATCTACCCTCCTTTTTTTTAAACTCCGTTTTGGTCTTCACCCCCTCCCAGGAAAAAAACATGTGACTCCTTAGCGGCTAAATGCTACATTATCTTCACCAGCTAGTAGCTAACTTTGTCTTGGTGCTGTTTAGTGCTGAACAGGTTGTAAACGGTGACATCATCAGAGATTTGCTGCAGAAAATAGTTGTTGGCTTCCTTGGAAAACTGCAGTGTAGATTTAGAATCAAAAAAATGAACAATAAACTAAGAACAATGGTAAATAGCCTCACGTGGAGGAGTTTAAGTATCTCGGGGTCTTGTTCACGAGTGAGGGGAGGATGGAGCGTGAGATTGACAGGCGGATCGGTGCAGCGTCTGCAGTCATCCAGTCGCTGTACCGGTCTGTCGTGGTGAAGAAGGAGCTAAGACGAAAGGCCAAGCTCTTGATTTACCGGTCAATCTATGTTCCTACTATCACCTACAGTCATGAGCTTTAGGTCATGACCGAAAGAACATGATCCCGGATACAAGAAATAAGTTTCCTCCGTAGGGTGGCTGGGTGCACCCTTAGAGATCGGGTGAGGAGCTCGGAGTAGAGCCGCTGCTTCTCCACGTCGAGACGGGTCAGCTGAGGTGGCTCGGACATCTGTTCCGGATGCCTCCTGGACGCCTCCCTGGGGAGGTGCTCCAGGCACGTCCCACCAGGTGGAGGCCTCGGGAAAAACCTGGGACATGCTGGATGTCTCTCGGCCTGGGAACGCCTCAGGATCCCACCGGAAGAGGGAAGAGCTGGAGGAGGTGTCTAGGGCAATGGATGGATGGATGGATGGATAAATGGTTGGATGGTTGGATGGATGGATGGATGGATGGATGGATAAATGGTTGGATGGTTGGATGGATGGATGGATGGATGGTTGGATGGTTGGATGGTTGGATGGATGGATGGATGGTTGGATGGATGGATGGTTGGATGGTTGGATGGATGGATGGATGGATGGTTGGATGGTTGGATGGATGGATGGATGGATGGTTGGATGGTTGGATGGATGGATGGATGGATGGATGGACGGACAGATGGATGATTGGATGACGGATGGATGGATGGATGGATGGTTGGATGGATGGTTGGATGGATGGATGGATGGATGGTTGGATGGATGGATGAATGGATGGATGGATGGACGGACGGTCGGACGGAGGGACGGATGGATGGATGGTTGGATGGATGGATGGTTGGATGGTTGGATGGTTGGATGGATGGACGAACGGACGGACGGATTGTAAATAGCTCCACAGAGCTGAGGGGACTCGGGTAACAGTTCAAGGTTTAACCAGTATGTGCTACCACTTTTACATTTTGCAATTAATTTTGGTTGGTGTTAAGAAATATTAGCACAGCTTTTATTTTGAAGCTCAGTGTGGTGACTCAGGCCATCGCCATGTTGGTGTCTGCTTCTGTCTAACCCTTTGTCAATCCACAAAACAGCAAACTGGGGAACATGGCAATGCCTTTAGCCTTCAGGCTTTAATGCAATTTAACCAGGTGAGTTCTATGAAAACTCACACCCCACTTAGTTGTCATGAACAAGGAAATGAGCCATAGGGGCCGAAAACATTGCTTGTACCAGGTTGTAAACATGTTTACTTCTGCTATAAAGTTGGATATTTCAACCTGGGAGTCTACAGGATTTGATTGGCCCAATAAGTTGATAAAATTGATTGAACTATTTTAAAAATGGTCATATTTAAAGCAAAACTGCTAAAAAAAATCGACTGTTTCAAGCTTCTTCATTGTATGGATTTACTGTTATTCTCTTCTTTTAAAAACTCATTAATGAAATTTCTTTGGATTGTAACCCTCTAAACCCCATAACCTATCAGCAGGATTGAAAGGCGTGTTATTTATTAAAAGAAAACACAAAAATTACATCTTTTATCAGAGCCAGAAAGTGTTTTTACACAATCTTAAGACTTTTCAAAGAACCTTGAACCACTCGTCTGTAATGTGGCATCTTGTTGGAAAACTTAACTAAATCTAAGCTTAAAATTAAGAGGTTTCATCAAAAATCACTGTTTTCTTCCCGAAAAATAAAACATTTTCACCATATTCTGTAAAAAAACCTGCACTCCTCAATGCCAATGTGAAGCTATTAGAGACTCAACAGTCATTTGACAACAATTCAGAACTGTTTGGTTGAACTGAAGGCTGTGTAGTAAAATATCAGTAGTATGTAGGGCCACCATTTTTTCTCCAGTATTGGTAAGACCTCAAGTCATGTTGTTTTATCATTCATGGCGTTATAACTAAGTCATACTGCACAGAAGACATTATGGAGTTCTCTCAACGTCTAGTCATGGTTGAGCTGTTTCCAGTGAAAAATGAGCCCACAGTGAGGAAAAATGCCCAGAAACTGCTCGGTCTTCGGAGGGTTAGTCTGCTGATTGGATAAAATAAGACATTTAGATGTACTGCCTTGGACTCTGGAAAAATAGGATGGACAACTATTTGATTAATTGAAAAAAATAACTCAATCAGTGATATTCATACAACATGCGAGGAGGGCGGTCGCTGCTCCCAGGAGTACATGGGATCCATTATGTCACCCCACAGCCATCACTTTGGGCAAATGAAATTAATGATATCTAATTAACCAATACTGGACATTCTCTAAAGCAAACAGTAACAGTGCATGTGGTGAATTTTAGGTAATGCCTGGCCATGTCAGCACAGCCCGCAGCATTTTTTTTTACCAACGGTTGTGCTGCAAAGGCTTGACTCATACATTAATATACGACCTCTGACCAGCTGATCCATCACATAAACTATTTCTAAGGTTAGGACTCCAGTGCTCTACCAATCCCAGGAATAATCTCTCTGCTGATTGCTCCTGAAACGTATTGTCTGCAGGAATTACGGCATTTATACACAAGTGTGTATGTGCGGGAGGGAGGGAGGGAGGGAGGGAGGAAGGAAGGAAGGGGGGACACCCACAGGTGCTAATAATCACATGTGATCGCTTATGATTGGAATCAGGTGTTGGCAACACTTTCTCGCTATTGTGGGGGAATATTATAGCTCTCGGAGGCTTTGGACTCCCATCATCTCGCATTGAGGAAGCTGTTTACCATTTTTCCACAGTCGGATTTTTTTTTAAGGGAAGGTTAAAGAAAGTTTACACCACAATATACGAGTTGGAAGTTTGAGGTTTAAACGCTGGTCTTAAGTGGAAATATTAGCATTAGCATGAAGGTCCAAGAACGACGTAAGCTAGGACTAAATGGCTGGCTTTTACAAACAAACAGATCCACCGTTAACCAGGAGTAAGTTGTTTTTTAGACACTTGGAAGAGGAAACAAGCTGTAAACACAACCCAGACATCTTTTAAAGTTCAAGTAATGAATGCTGCCTGCTTGACGAAGAGGGCCACTGCTCAGACTATATGGCAGGTCATTGGTTTTTAATATATAAAGCCGACATGGTCATTGTTGGTTTGGTCATTTGGTTTGACCGGTACTTTGGGTTTTTATTTGCAAATGGCCAACTCTGCACACTGACACTGAGGAGGGCTTCATGTGAGTCAGTGTGGAGGGAACTGGGGGGAACCGGAACCGATGGACAGTCATGCAGGGCAGGATGTCAGGTTATGGTTCTCTGAGGGAAAAGAAGGTCAAGGAGGCCCAACTGTAAGAGCTGGACCCTCTGAGGTGAACTGCAGGGGGGGGATGAAGGCTGCTGTTGGGGTTAAGGTAAGGACAGGGTCACTTTAAAGTAAGGAAAAATTAAGATTGGGTTCGGTTAAGTTAGCATCAGGTAAAGTGAAGTAAAGTGAAGAGAAGGTAAGATCAGGTTAAAATTAGATTTGGTTGGGTTAAGTTACGTAGGGATTAGGTAAAGTGAAGTGAAATGAAGTGAAGATAAAATCAGGTTAACATTAGATTTGGTTAGGTTGGGTTAAGTTAAGATTAAGTGAAGTGAAGAGAAATTAAGTAAATTGAAGTAAAATAAAGTGAAGGGAAGATTAGGTTAAATTAAGATAAATTGAAGTTAATGGAAGTGAAGATTATATTAGGTTAGGTTAAGATTAGATGAAGTAAAGGGAAGAGAAGATAAGATCTGGTTAACATTAGATTTGGTTAGGGTTGGGTTAAGTTAAGATTAGGTGAAATGAAGTGAAGTTAAAGGACGTAACGTGAGGTGAAGTGAAGTGAAGAATAGATTTGGTTATGTTACGATTAGGTGAAGTGAAGTTAAAGGAAGTAACGCGAGGTGAAGTGAAGTGAAGAATAGATTTGGTTATGTTACGATTAGGTGAAGTGAAGTGAAGGTAAAGGACGTAACGTGAGGTGAAGTGAAGTGAAGTGAAGAATAGATTTGGTTATGTTACGATTAGGTGAAGTGAAGTGAAGCTAAAGGACGTAATGTGAGGTGAAGCGAAGTGAAGATTAGATTTGGTTACGTTACGATTAGGTGAAGTGAAGTGAAGTTAAAGGAAGTAACGTGAGGTGAAGTGAAGTGAAGATTAGGTTAAGATCAGATTTGGTTACGTTAAGATCAGGCGAAGTGGAGTGAAATGAAGTAAAGTGAAATGAAGTAAATTGAAGGGAAGATTACGTTAGGATAAACTGAAGTTAATGGAAGTGAAGATTAAATTTGATTAGGGTAAAATTAGGTGAAGTAAAGTGAAGTGAAATGAAGACAAACTCAAGTTAAGATTAGATTAGGTTACGTTGGGTTAAGTTAAGATTAAGTCTGGTGAAGTGAAATGAAGTGAGGTGGAGATAAAATCAGGTTAACATTAGATTTGGTTAGGTTGGGTTAAGTTAAGATTAGGCGAAATGAAGTGAAGTTAAAGGACGTAACGTGAGGTGAAGTGAAGATTAGGTTAAGATTAGATTTGGTTACGTTAAGACTAGGTAAAGTGAAGTGAGGTAAAGTAAAATAAAGTGAAGGGAAGATTAAGTTAAGATAAAGTGAAGTTGATGGAAATGAAGATTAGATTAGGTGAAGTAAAGTGTAGTGAGGTGAAGATAAAATCAGGTTAACATTAGGTTAGGTTAGGTTGGGTTGAATTAAGATTAGGCAAAGTGAAGTGAAATTAAGTAAAGTAAAGTAAAGTGAAGTAAAGGCAAGATTCGGTTAAGTTCAAACAAACTGAAGTTAATGGAAGTGAAGATTAGATTAGGTTAGGATTAGGTGAACTAAAGTGAGGTGAGGTAAAGTGGAATGAAGTGAAGATTAGATTACGTTAGGTTAAGATAAGGTGAAGTCAAGAAAAGTGAAGTAAAATGAAGAGAAGATTAGGTTAGGTTATGTTAAGATTAGGTGAAGTGAAGTGAGGTAAAGTGAAATGAAGTGAAGATTAGAATAGGTTAAGTTGAGATAAGGTGAAGTCAAGAAAAGGTTAAGTTCAGATAACATTTTCTAAACTTAAATGAAGTAAAATGAAGAGAAGATTAGGTTAGGTTATGTTGAGATTAGGTGAAGCGAAGTGAGGTAAAATGAAATGAAGTGAAGTAAAGATTAGATCAGGATAAGATAAGTTTAAGTAAGTTAAGGTTAGGCAAAGTGAAGTGAAGATTATGTTAGGTTAGGTTAAGATATGTTAAAATCAGATTATGATAGGTGAAGTTGGACTAAGTTAAATTAAAATAAGGTGAAGTGAAGTGAAGTGAAGATTAAATTAGGTTAAGTTTTGTTAAGTTAAGAAGACACTAGGTTAAGATAATGTGAAGCCAAGTGAAGTGAAGTTAAACTTGAACTGTCTCCAGAGAGGCAAACGTTTGTGCTGGAATAAAGTAAGATGCCTCCAGGTACATGTAAAAACATCATGTTGTTACGTCATACTTTAATCTGGTAAAATCTGAATTATGTCTTCAATAAATGATGTTTTATAAGACCGCCATATCTGATTTTAAGATTAAAATATTAGGAAAATACCAAGTCTGTGGATATGTAGTCTCCAGTAAGACAAAAAAAGAGGGTACAACCATTTGAGATAGTCAGTGGCACCAGTCCTACCAGTGGAAAAGTTTGTCTGGAGCTCTGCCACTTCGAGTCTTTGGGAAAAAAAAGTGTGACGCATGCCGAGACCCGCTTCATTTCACTGAAACGAAAACAGCCCGAGGAGCAAAACTGCTGACTTCCAGTGAGAATTCAGCAGTGAAAACTAGATTTCAGACGTGAAGTTTCGAGCGAGGGCACTTTTATTAGCAGAGCTTGTGCAATCAGAAGCCAAGTGAGATGATAAATGTAACCTGTCTGGTTCGACTTGGTTGGAGTCAAATCACATTTAAAACAACGGACATTGAGCCAAAGTGCTTTCTAACAGGCAAATAAGGTTGACCGAACAAGCTTAAATATTACAGTTAAGACCCTAAGGTATCACTTGTTATGTAAAGTGACCTGGGTTACCTAAATATTACAATATAAATTACACAGATACCAGGTTGGTATTAATATTTTCAGTTGTAAAGTGAAACTAAAATACGTGAAATCCTTGAATTGGCGGTGAACCCTGACGAAACGTCTCGGTTCGGTGGATAAATTGCTCCTCCTGTACCGCTCCGAGCACGAGGAATGTCTTAATTCTCGGCGAACTGACCCCAAACATGTTGCCTTGTACTTTTATTACAGGCCTTCAAGCTTCCATGTTGGTTCCAGTTACAACAACGAAAGCAGCTAATCTTTACCTCGCCGACACACCACCGCAGAAACTAATTTCCCCGCTGCCACAATATTACCACACACTGTATAATATGAGCGGGACCAGGCCGGGTCAAACAGCGGAGGCCAGGCTACTGATTTCATTGGCAACTGCTTTGGATTCTTGTTCCAGCCACATTCAGCTGCGGGCCACAGTTTGGACTCGATGCTCCACTCATGGAAAATCAATTGAAGAGTGCTCTCTAGTGGTTTCAAGTTGGAACAGCTGCCTGAACCTCGGCTCTCAGCAAGAAGTATTTGCTTGTTTGAAAAAAAAAAAACAACAAATCAGGCAGCGATTGGATTAAGTGGCTTTCAAAATTTCCATCTATTCAGTTGAGAAGCGCTTTTTAAAACCTTCAATCCCACTCGTGTTGGCTCATCCAGGACGCCCGTGAAATGCTCGTCATCAATCTTCCTCTGAAGGGTAGGTGTCGTGCAGAACAGCTTAGCAGCAGGAAGCCGCATTATTGCCATGGAAAACAATCAGATACATTCGCTCGCGTCCAATATATTGTACAACTGGAGCGCTTTAGTGCTCCTGCCGGGGAGAAATAAATCAATCTGGCTCCAGAAAGCAACCTTCCATCCATCATTTTCGATAGCGCGTACCAGATTTCTAGTTATTTCAGAAGGTAAGGCTCCTTCTGCTGAGTTTGTGGCAAAGCTGCTGCGACCTCATGTGCAGCCATACAGGAAACCAGAATCATCCACGCCGAGCTGCTGGTGAGCGCCTCGGCTATTTAACAGCACAAAACACGAGATAAATCAAGCCGAAAGCCTGTGGGGTCCCCTGTTTTAGGTGTCAGGAGGCACCGATCGGATGTGTGTGCGAGCGTCTGTTCAGCTTCGCGGACAGTAGTTGTATTGCGTGTTCATGGATTACCTTCCTTCCTGTCTGCCTCGTTCTGTTTCCAAGCAGCGCAGGGCTGGACTTCCTGCTTTGGGAGCTGGGGGCTCTTTGAAGAGGCCTACTGAGCGCGCTCCCCGGAGGGCTGTCAGGATCAGCCTTGGCGAACAAAACACCTCAGAAGGCAGCGCCGGGGCCAAACATTTCCTCAATCACCGAGCGCACACTGTGGGGTTTTTACACTCCCGAGACACGAGGACAGCAACTCCCTAAAGGAACGGAGCACATGTCGGGACACAGGTCATAGCGTGTAGCATGAACACCAGAACACAGAGGAACCTGCTCCACCCAGACGCTCCACATGCAGGTAAATAAAACCCCAGACGTGCACATAAAGAGGAAGGAACATCACTGTGATAAACTGCAGCGATGGAGGTAAAGATGGAGGAAGGGTCCTGTCTGAGCAGCTGTTTGAACCTCTGCACAGTACATGCAAGAAAACACTGTACACACGCAGAACTGCAAAGTTTACAGGGTTTCGTGTGAATCTCTTGACGTTTGTCCCCTGCATACAAATAAAAACGCATTAGATAGATTGTTTAATGCAAGACTTTTTAATGTATTTAATAGGAAAAAAGGTGTTAATATATAAATGTTGCATATTTTCCAGTTCCCCAGGGGTTTGAAAGGCATGCTATCTAAAAGAAAATCCCCAAATTACACCATGTATCAGAGTTAAAAGCTGTAACTAATCTGTGATGTGGCATTCTGCTGTAAAACTCAACCAAAACTCCGCTTATAATTGTGATATTTCATCAAAATTACTTCATGCTGCATGTCCCATTTAAAAATTTACCCCCCCCAAAAAAAGGATTCTGTAAAAAAATAAAAATCCTGTGAAGCCATTAGCGACTCAGCTGTGACCAGCAGTTACATGACGAAGGTTCAGGGACTTTTTTAACCGAACTGGGCTGAACTGCAGGCTGATGATAGACAAGGATGGAAACAAATGATTCAGATCAGTGGTTCTCAACTGGTCCAGCCTCAGGATCCACTATGTCTCTATTAATAACGGTCACGACCCAAATTTTTGAAGTTTGCTGTTCCTGTTAACAAATTAAGGTTTATTTGGGTGTAGTCTCAACATATTTTGATAAAACTTTGGAAAATTTTGTCTTATTTTTTGCTAATTTTGGTATATTTGAATGCTTTTGCCAAGTTTTGGGCATATTTTGGCCCATTTTGACAGATTCTGAGCACATTTTGGTTCATTTTTGGGACATTTTAGCATAAATTTCTCCAATAAGCTGTCAGAACAAAATCAAGAGGTTAATCGTGGGCAACTACTGGTGTCACCACCACTAAATATCCTGCTATTGAAAGCAAACTGTGTCATAAGAAACACGTCCTTTAAAATAAAAGACTTTATACCACTACTTTTTTTGGGGGGCATACTTCTGTGACCCTCTCAAAATGGCTTCGCAACCCACTTTTGGGTCCCGACCCACCAGTTGAGAACCATTGATTTAGATGACCCGTCCTATTCGTAGTTAACCTTGACTATACATACTGGGAGCAGTGGGCTGCCGTGTTGCAGCGCCCAGGGAGCAGTCGGGGGTTGAGGGCCTCGCTCAAGGGCCCACAGTGGTGGTGACTGGGACAAGCGGTCGCTCTCGCTCCCCACCTCAACCTCTTGCCAATCCGGGGGCTTGAACCAGCGACCCACCGGTTATAAGTTAGCCTCACAATCAAAATTCGAATCAAAATTCATTTTGACCTCGAAGGCCGGCTTGATGACGACTGAGCAGCTGCTGAAAGCTCTGGAAAGAGTTAGTAAGTGGACGACGAGCTGAGCTGTCAAAGTATTTTTCAGGTTGATGCATTTCGATGCTTATCTTATGCTTTTGGAGTTTTTAACCAAACATCTCGAGTTTAGTTGATAAACTAGATTTACTACCTCTTGTTTGTACGTCTTCACCAAGCAGTTATATTCCAGTTGACCTTTTCGATATAAAATGTCACACATTGGAATTTAACAAACTCCTCCCAAGATTTTTGTCCGACCTTCACCAAATTCGCTGTGTGGCATCGAGACCCATCCAGGATAAAAAGTTATTAAAATCTTGTGGCGGCCATTTTGAACAAATTCGCCATATGGAACGAAATGGGTTTTGGAGGTGAAGGGATCCATGTAAAATCACCAAATCCACACAAATCCGCCTTAATCTCAAGAAGTAATATTTAATATACAATTCAGGAATGGGCGTGGTCAAACGGCTCCACAGCGCCCCCTACAAATATTCAAATACTCATATAAAATCACTGCTTTATCCTACAAACATGAAATTTGGTACACACGTAAAGTATCCCAAGACCAACAGATCTGCACACTCCAAATTTCAAACAGCTCCACAGCGCCCCCTAGAAATTTCAAAAAATTCATATCAAATCACTGCTTTGTCCTACAGACATCAAATTTGGTACATGTGCAGAGCAGGATGAGACAAACACTATTGCGTGCTATAAACATTCTGATCGTCTCCACAGCGGTGGTGCGGGGGGGAGCGAGGGCCCGTCCGACGCTGCTTGCAGCTTTAATTTATATCGTCCCTTCTGTCGCTACTTCTTCAGCCTTGAACCCAAGAGGCCTCGTCTGTATTATATATTTTAATTTGTTGGACAAATCTGACCCGGTTGGCTCTGCATCCTCTCACTGGAAGAGCTTGGAAATTTCTGTTTGCACCAGTAAGAAAACGTGACCAGCCAAAATAGGCCTGACGTCAGCGCCGGCCTCCAGAACCAGGATACCCGCTCTCACTCCAGCAGCTCCCAGATATGATGTGTATTTATGCGCTGAATTATAGCTGCAATCACTGCAGTGGAAATAATAAGATCAGGCTGCCGAGCTGAGGCAAGCCAGAGCATGCAATGGATTGGCAGTGACAGGATCCACTGTATAATGACAACGTGTGAGCACTAAAACTTCAGGGCCTCAGTCAGGGTAATGGACGACTAATGCAGGAGCCGAAGCCGCAGCAGACGAGGGCACGATCGGACGCGAAGTATCCGCGGCGTGAGAGAAATTGCCCCTGACAGCCTCCATTATGATAATTGCCCAGCGTGTACATGCACCGGCGAAACTCTATAGGGGTTCAGAGTGCGGACAAGAAGCCGGCAGCGGAGGAGGGCATAACTTGTGCGGTAAAATATGCAGCGCCGGGGGCAGGCACGAGGAAACAAACGTCTATATTTAGCCGGCTGACGCTTTTACGATGACGGATGCTGCAGTGAGAGAGTCAAAAAGGAGGAAAGAGAAGAAGAAGAAGAAGAAGAGGAGGGAGAAAATAAAGAAGGATGGGGAGGAAAGAAAATTCCAGATGTCAACAGTAAAGTTTGTCCAGCTCCGGTTTGTGGCCACTGGAGCTTTGTGTACCTGCCCCTGCTAAAGCCATTACCTCCGGCTGCAGCTCCGGGGGAAGAGCCTCGACAACAAAGCCAGAGAATTCTCGGAAGCCTTTCAGTCGAAGCTCGGCGGCATCGTCCCGACGAACACGCCGTCGGTTTGACAGCGGTGGACGTGAGGAAGACGAAGGCCGAAGGTGTTCGCTGTGATGCTGCAGGGTTGTGCAACGTCTCAACTCGTCCCTACATCCTTACATAAGAGTGCAACAGTGGGTTTTTTAAATAAAGAGTGCCGCCATGTTTACTCCACTACTGGACGCTGTAGTGAAAAACAAACACCCTCATATCTCATATATCACTGAATAAAAACAGCTCTTCATCTCTTACTGTCTTGTATCTTTAACTCCTCATATCTCGTGACTTTTTTTATATTTATCCCTTTGTTATTGTGTTTTATTGCACTTTATGCTTTGCTATTTTAACTGTAGGGGACTTGGGTTCGACTCCAGTTGTTTTAAATCTGCTTAATAAATACATTTTGACTTTGATAATTACATTTTTTGACAAATCTGACTGAATAAATGAAGTGACGGAACGTATATTTACTGAAACACTGCAAGAAAACTGAGCAAACCAAGAAATTATACTCCTATATGACTAAATAAACAGAGCTGGACACCCTGACTTCATCTCTTACTGTCTTGCACCTTTAATTCCTAATTATCTTAGGACTTTTACTACATTTATCTCTTCGTTATGGTGTTTTACTGCATTTTATGTCCTGCTATTTTAACTGTACATGACTTTGGTTCGACTCCAGTTGTTTTAAATCTGCTTAATAAATACATTTTGACTTTGATAATTACATTTTTTGACAAATCTGACTGAATAAATGAAGTGACAGAACGTATATTTACTGAAACACTGCAAGAAAACTGAGCAAACCAAGAAATTGTACTCCTATATGACTAAATAAACAGAGCTGGACACCCTGACTTTGTCTCTTACTGTCTTGCACCTTTAATTCCTAATTATCTTATGACTTTTACTACATTTATCTCTTCGTTATGGTGTTTTATTGCATTTTATGTCCTGCTATTTTAACTGTACATCACTTTGGTTCCTCTCCAGTTGTTGTAAATCTGCTTAATAAATACATTTTGACTGTGATAATTACATTTTTTGACAAATCTGACTGAATAAATGAAGTGACGGAACGTATATTTACTGAAACACTGCAAAAAAAAAAACTGAGCAAGCCAAGAAATGATACTCCTATATGATTAAATAAACAGAGCTAGACAACCTGATTTCGTCTTGTACCTTTAATTCCTAATATCTTATGACTTTCTTTACATTTATTGTGTTTTGCTGCGTTTTAAATCCTGCTACAGCACTGTGGTTCGACTCCAGTTGTTGTAAATGTGCTTAATAAATACATTTTGACTTTGATAATTACATTTTTAGACAAATCTGACTGAATTAAAGAAGTGACGGAACGTACATTTACTGAAATACTGGACTCTAGTGGGAAAAAAACAACTAAAAAACTAAACAAACCAAGAACTTGTGCTCCTATATGACTAAACAAACAGAGCTGGACACCCTGACTGCATCTACTATTATCTTGTACCTTTAATTCTTAACATCTTATGACTTTCTTCACATTTATCTTTTCTTTTTTGTGTTTTATTGCATTTTATCTCCTGCTATTTTAACTGGACAGCACTGTGGTTCAACTATATATTGATTTAAATGTGCTTAATAAATTAATTTTACTGTGAAAATTACATTTTTTGACAAATCTAACTGAATAAATGAAGTGACGGAATGTATATTTACTAAAATATTGGGGAAAAAACTGAACAAACCAAAACATTATACTCCTATGTGACTAAATAAACAGAGCTGGACACCCTGACTTCATCTTGTACCTTTAATTTCTAATTATCTTATGACTTTTACTACATTTATCTCTTCGTTGCAGTGTTTTACTGCATTTTAAATCCTTCTATTTTAACCGGACAGCACTTTGGTTCTTCTCCAGCTGTTTTAAATGTGCTTTATAAATAAATTATGACATGAAGTGTGGTGACATGTAGTAAAAACAAGAGCAAACAAGAAAATTACATCCACATATTGCTAAATAAATAGAGCTGACTGCACCTCTTATCGTGTGTATATTTTATTCTTACCATCTCATGACTTTCAGTTGCATTTATCATTTTGTTGCTGCACTTTATTTCACTTTATGCTTTGCTATTTTAACCGTACAGCACTTTGGTTTAACTCCAGTTGCTTTGACAATTACCTCGTGGTGACAAAACAAATGAAGTGTTGCATTTAATGACTGCACTGAAGCTGCCATGAGGTGGACGGTGGTGGAAAGTAAAGGAATGCTTGTAATGCTTTATGTATTGGAATTTAAATATAACAGTACATTAATAATAATAATAATACATTTTATCTATCAAAGCACCTTTCAGGACACTCAAGGACACTTTACCACACAAATATAATTAATATATCTATTATAAAATACAATAGATAGGTGGTAGTCAGCTCTGCTTGACGTGAAATGTGTCGCTACTGGAGCATCAGATTATAAAGATTCAAGATTTTATTGTCAAGTGCACAGTAAGAAACACGTTTCCCTGCACAATGAAATTCTTACTTTGCTGTCCACTCAGATAACCAGCAACAAGTATAAAAATAGTATATACAAATAAAATAGAATAAAATAGAAATAAGAAAAAAACAATGTAAATATGAACAGTAAAGTGTATTTTAGTGCAAAGTAGTGCAAGAAAATGTAAACAGAAGATAATTGCAGTTCAAGTGTATGGATTTTTAAAGTGTCTTTAGTAGAATAAAGTCTGACTTCCTGCAAATACAGAGAACATCCTTGGCTTCAGTGTAAGAGATATTTATTTATATGCAAAAGTCCCAAACCCCAGCTTCAACTGAGTGCAGAAACAAACCAGTTAAAAAGGGATTACTGCGTCTCAAATCACCAGATTTTCAGAACTAAAGGTTTCCCTCTTTGTTGGAACATTTTCCTTTATTATTGCTTTCCAGCTCTGAATCATGGTCAGTTGGGATTTGTAGGGGAGTACGCGCATGGAAAATAAAAATAATTTATAAAAAAAGCTGAAAGCAACACTGGCAAAGGCTTCCGAAATCTGATTTTACTTTAAACGACTGGCTTTTTTACTCATTATACACAGATCTGTGGTGCTCACACTGCAAAAAATCCACATCTTACCAAGTTTATTCGTCTTATTTTTAGTCAAAATGTCCACTTGATTTAAGATAAATTCACTTTACAGGTAACATTTCAGCAGATGGAGGGACGTGTTTTAAGACAACGCATCTTAAATATTTTGTTAAGTCAAACAATCTTGAAATGATCTTGTTTTAGTTGTATTTTACCAGAAACAAGGTTCATTTCATTTCATACATGTTTCAAGCTGAGCTGTTGTTTGTATGAGATAAATAATCTGGATTTAAGAAATAAAGTAAATGCATTTTACTGGAAAATCACCAATTCATATCAGAAAACAGCTGCATGTGTAAAATGTGTAAAAAAAACAAAAACAAAGCAAATGCCTGCTTTTGAGTTAAAACACCTCCTTTTGGGCGTAGCTGGCTTCACCTAAAACACAACACCTTCAAATGCTGTCAAACACCACTAAATATTAGGATTTCTAGCCAACTGTGAGAAGACATTATATCTCAGAATGCTTCAGTTAATCTGTGTGATCTTATTTCAAGTACAAGATGGTCTTAAATCTAGAGAAGAGCCACGATAATACAACTAAAATAAGTTGAATACATCTCAAATTAAGAAGCTGACATTAAACTTATTAAAGCAAACATCTATTTAATTCTCTAGCATGTCTGGTTTATTCTAAGACACCTCAGCTTGACAATGCTGCTAAAATATAGCTTCAAATAAGTTTTCCCTGCTAATTTTAAGACCTCAATATTCTAAATATCATGTCTTATTTCAAGAAATCTGACCAAGCAAATGTTCACTTGTTCTATTGGCAGATTTTTCACTTATTTCAAAGTAAAAGTGCCCTGAAGTAAGTTTTTTTTCTTGTTTTGGGAGGGGCATTTTTTACAGTGCATCTAAAGGCTGCAACGCACTGTTGATAGAACACCTGTTTTTGGTCGACGTCATCGGTCCGTGTACGTCGCGGCCGTTCGTTTTGTTATTTTGAGATTTCAAAATAAAAACGAAAAATAAACCGTTTCCGTTTTTTTCAGTCATAATACAAAATGAAAAACGGAAACGGGCCCTAATCCATTATCCATTATCCGTTATCCGATTTAATTAGATGTGTTTGTAAATGGAAATTAAAATTAAAATACACCCGTGGAAAACTTATAGATGATACTTTTCACCAGCTAAAGTAACAGAAAACCTCCAAACCTCCCCAAAAACATCCCGAAAAGCAGCCGAATGCTAGCGATTTAGCGCTAGCGGCGGAGCTAGCGGCACTACAAGGTCCCTCCAAAGGGACAAATAAACCCCACACTGGTGAAAAGTCCACTGTGAAATAGTGAACAATGTGAGCCAAGCAACGTTTGGACCCCACAGTGGGTCTTCATCAGGCCACGGCACACAGCAAGGTCTGCTAACAGTGAGCTAACACTGGAGCTTTAGATACCAGATCCTTCCTCATCAGAAGTCAGACGGGTCACGGAGCCAAAACCAACAGGAAATAGAGAAATAAGTTTTCAAAGGGTGTATTTTAATTTTAATTTCCATTTACAAACACATCAAATTAAATCGGATAACGGATAATGGATAATGAATTACAGCCCGTTTTTTGTTTTTCATTTTTTATTATCACTGAAAAAATGGGAAACGGTTTATTTTGCGCTTTTATTTTGAAATCTCAAAATAAGGAAACGAATGGCCGCGACGTACACGGACCGTCATCCTTCCCATAGCTGACATTTTGTCATACAACCGACATTTTTTGGCAACAAAATCTTCCATTTCGGTGTTTTTCTGTTGTTTTTCGCTCATTTCTTGTGCACATGTGGAGCCTGCAAGTCAGCAAACTTCATTTCTTGCAAATAAAGTTAAAGAAAAACAGTGCATCCAAGAAATCGGACACTAGATTGCAACAGTGATAAAGTGAAGACAGGAAAAACAAACTAGAACACGTACGGGTTCTCACTTTCCATGACTAATCTACAGGAGAAGTCTGATTCTTCTTTGGGTTCTTGGATGCACTGAGCGTTGTTTTGACTTTATTTACAAGACACAGAGTTTACTTCACATGTGCACAAATAAAACGAGTGAAAACCAGGATAAAAACACCAACAGGGCAGATCTGGTTGTAACATCACTGATATAAATCCACTGAATGCCAACACCGGACGATCATCCAACCTGAATTATCAGCGACACCAAACAGTAGTGCTGAAACAGGAATATAAACCGAACCCATAAGTGCAGGTCTTTTAGTTTTAATGGGGTACTTTACGTCTGAATACCTTCTCTCAGGGTTTAAATACATGTCTGGTCTTTTCTCGAACACGTGGGGGAGTTAGACGCGGTCAGATTGTGGTTTTTAAAATCATCATCCTGTCCTCCAGACTCCTGTTCATCTTATTCGTCACCTCTGCAGAAGACTTTCAGTTCTTCCCATGGCTGCGCTTCACCCACGATCAACCCCCGGAGGGAGGAAACTGGTCCCCGTCACTTCCACTCTGGACTGAGCCGAACCAGACGCCGCCCCGTGAGTGTCGGGTAATGAGACGATGGCGGCTCCCTAGCAGATCCGATCCCTGCCGTCAGCTCCCTCGGGGGCTCTCAGGGATGTTCTGCAACCACGAGACATGAGCTGCAACTGCCAAACAAGCTCCTGCGTATGACGCCGCCGCCAAAAACATCACGTGAGATTATCGTCTCCGTTCCTGTTCCTGCAAATCCACCTTTGCAGCATCTCACACGGGCCTCTTAAAATAATAATAATAATTAAAGCTGCAAGCAGCGTCGGACGGGCCCTCGCTCCTCACCGCACTCCTCTCCACACGACCTTGTCTAGGGGGCGCCGTAGAGCCGATTGGAATTTCCACTGTGGACATCTGTTGGTCTTGGGATACTATATGTATGTACCAAATTTCATGTTTGTAGGATAAAGCAATGATTTTATATGAGTATTTGAATATTTGTAGGGGGCGCTGTGGAGCCGTTTGACCACGCCCATTCCTGAATTGTATATTAAATATTACTTCTTGAGATTAATGACGATTTGTGTGGATTTTTTGATTTTACATGGATCCCTTCACCTCCAAAACCCATTTTGTTCCATATGGCGATTTTGTTCAAAATGGCCGCCATGCCACGCCCACACCGTGTGACGTATCCACGAGATTTTAATAACTTTTCATCCTGAATGGGTCTAGATGCCACACAACCAATTTGGTGAAGATGGGATAAAAATTCTGGGAGGAGTTTGTTAAATTCCAATGCCTACGCGCCACGTTTTCTAGGGGGCGCCATGGAGCTTTTTTGTTCAAAATGGCCGCCATGCCACGCCCAGACCGTGTGACGTAGCCATGAGATTTTAATAACTTTTCATCCTGAATGGGTCTAAATGCCACACTGCGAATTTGGTGAAGATCGGATAAAAATTCTGGGAGGAGTTCGTTAAATTCCAATGCCTACGCGCCACGTTTTCTAGGGGGCGCCATGGAGCTTTTTTGTTCAAAATGGCCGCCATGCCACGCCCACACCGTGTGACGTATCCACGAGATTTTAATAACTTTTCATCCTGGAGGGGTCTAGATGCCACACAGCAAATTTGGTGAAGATGGGCCAAAAATTCTGGGAGGAGTTTGATAAATTCCAATGCCTGCGCGCCACGTTTTCTAGGGGGCGCCGTTGAGCCTTTTTTGAAATTTTAAAAGCAGGAATGTTTTTGTCTCGGGCTACTGTACATGTGTACCAAATTTCATGAGTTTACGTGAAACTAGCCGTATTAACTCCACTAAAGCCCAATTTTCTAGGTGGCGCTATTGAGTCATTTTGCCATTCATATGTGCAATTCCCCCAAAATATTAAATTTTTCACCAGTCCTGATGTGTGTGCCAAATTTGGGGAGTTTTTGAGCATGTTTAGGGGGTCAAATTGAGGTTCAAAGTGGCATAAGAAAATCAAACCGCCAAAGAAACAGTAAGGGAACAATAGGGTCCTTGCACTGTAGTGCTCAGGCCCTAATAATAATAATACATTGCATTTATTGAGCGCTTTTCAAAAACTCAAAGACGCTTTACAGGTTAAAAACCGACACAAATACAGATGTACAAATCAAACAATCAAAAAGAAAACAGAAGAAATACAGTTGAAAGTGTAGTAGAAAACAAAAATTCATGGTAGAAGTCTGTAAATAATGTGTTGTGTTTGGTCTTATATAAATGTGAGGAAGTTACAAGAGGTGTGTTTTTAATTTGGCCTTGAAGGCGGCAGGGTCAACGGCATCACGGATGTGTTGCGGGAGTGAGTTCCAGAGGGAGGGAACAGAGAAAGCCTTGTCCCCCCAGGTTCGGTGCCTGGTCCTGGGGACGGTCAGGAGGTTTGGATCTGAGGAACAGAGGGTGCAGGAAGGGGTGTAGGGGTGGAGCAAGGGGCCTGGTTGTGGAGCGCTTTATGGGTGAGCAGGAGGAATTTGAGTTTAATATTGAACAGGAAGAAGATGGTTAGTTGAGCCGTACAAGATGCCGTGACAGTCGTCGACGCGGGAAGTGATGAAAGCATGAATGAGGGCTTCAGCTGCAGGGGAAGAGAGGGCTGGGAAAAGTAAAACTTCTCTCACGTTTACAGAGCGGAAACGGGAGAAATATCGAATGCAGACACTTAAAACGGCGCGACATTTCACACCTCTGCAATGATGCATCCTTTTAACGAACGCGTGCCGTGAAAACGAGCGAGCGTCGCCGCATTTCAAACCGACGGAACGACGGCAGTAAAACGAAACCGCTTTCACCTCTCAGAAACTGCGTTTTAAAGGGTCGGACGTTAAACATGATGATGTATTCCGCTGTCCTTTCGCCGTGAAGGGTTTTATGGCTAAAATCATGGACGGTCACTCCCCTTTTCTTTCTGCTGCGGTTATTTAGGAGAACGGAACCAAACCCACCTGGGAGTCGCAGCACCTGTGCGTTTTCACTTACGACCACGTTCTTCCTCTTCGGGCCAGATCAGTCGTGCACCAACGCAACAACACCATCTTTTCACTTTTAATTAAAAATAAAGGAGCTAACACTTGTTCTTATAATCTATCCGGGGGCTTAGCAATCCAATCACAGACATGCAGCTATTACTGGACACTTTTACTGGATAATAAAAGCAATAATTCAAAGTTTTATCCACTTTATCGTCACTGTTTTGGTGAATCAGACTCTCTCCAGTCCAGTCACAAGCTGTGTTGCTAGTTGATGAGCTGTGCACCTGTGATAAAAGTCAAATTGCCGATTTAAATATGTGATTAGCGAAGTATCTGTTGTATCCAAAGCACTTAAAAATATTCTGCAATGTGGAATCGACCTGCAGGAAGTCAATAATGCTTCAGGATAGCTATCTTTAAGGCATGTTCACGTAGCATCCATGCAGTGAAAACACACCAAGAAACAATATACAGGAAATAAAACATGGATAATTGTGATTTATTTATGCAATAGAGACTTAATGTTTGTTTGTTTTACCCCTCAGAGGCTACAAATGTGAAGCCGACAATCTTTTGAGTTTTACTTGACATTTCCCTTGAAATTATTGGTTTTATAATCTTTTTTTCATATTATTACTGCACTCTAATAACCCACAATGCCCTCAAAAATAATACTAATTGCTTGCTTGTGCCTTATGGTGGTGAATTTATACAAAAAAAGGCTTCCACCTGAGAGAGTTAGACCTTAGGGAACGTTTTTCAGTGTTTTTATGGTTCCAAATGGGCAGCTGAAAGCATGATACCGAGCATGATCAGTCCACATGCAGTAAAAACCACAGGAATCCATGCATTTTCCTGTTATTTCCTTACATTCCTTTGGGTAAATCGTCTCTTATGCTTGAGAAAAATGGAACCTATTTAACAAAAATGATTTTAAAAAAAGATAAATTTAATACTTCAGGTCCAGTTCTTATAATTTTAGTGCCTTGGTGCTGGCTAAAACGTCTTTCCTGGGTGCCAAAATTCCCTCTAAAGTGCCTTTAATGTCATCCAGAGGAACAGAACGATGCTGTTTGGCCAGCGGATGTTTCTAATGGATCAATCTACAGCCAACGACAGACAGAGTCAGTCTGGAAGTGTATAATTTAACCGTGCATGAGGCCTGTTTGGACCTGATGACAGCTCAAGGACCGGCGGATGAGAACACCTTTCGGTTTATTGTGCGGCTCCTCATGTGTGAAGACTTTATCCAATGCTGCCCTCTAGTGGGCGGAGGAGGAGCTTCAGAGAGGTGGAGGAGAACTGGGCTTTTATCTCACCCAACACGGTTTAGTAGTTTAACCATGGCTGACTTGATATGTGATGGCCAGTCGTGAAATCTAGTCTCATACAGATCCAAAGTGGGCTAATTTACCGACTAAACCAGAGTATTTTTAGATATCACTGCAGGATTATTTTCAAGGGGATGTTTTGGAAAGTTTTCTAACTAGAAATCATTTTTTATGCACTATTAGAAGCATATTATAGCTTGTTACTCTCCCATATTAATTTAAATCCAGCAAATCAACTAAATAAATAAAGTCATAAACATGTTTTAAATTAAAATATTTCCTACTTTACGTCAGACGTGCTGCTCAAAGTGGACATAATCAACATTTTCTGCAATACCACTATGTCTAATGGTAATGTGTCGACGTAAATAGGGTTTCCTTTGCTTCACAGAGCCAAAATGAGCTTTAACTGAACAGTACTTACTTATTGTTCATTATATTCCTGCTGCTATCTGTGTATATACTTCTGTATTTATTAGATTTTATTTATATATATATATTTGCATAATTCAAAAATCTTTTTTGTGTTACTTCTTATTTGTGACAGAGTTAATGTAGAAGCTCCTAGGCATTAGAAAGTTTTTATGTGGGCTGCAGGGAGACAGCAGATAGAAAGAAACGCATCTAAGCTTTACATGGCTCAGGGGGCTGCCACGGCCACACCCTTTGACTTTCGCGCAAGATTCTGATAACTTTTAATCATTAGGGCATGTACTATATACTGCCCAAATTTGAGGTTTCTCAAATGCTCGTGAGGAGCTTGCTCGTAAAATTGACAAAAATTACCAAAAATCTGACAATTAATTCAAACTGGCGGATTTCTTGTTGGGTTGAGTTTGTGGCTTCAAGAGGCTTTTCTGTGCGCCCTGACATGCTGCATATGCATACCAAGTTTCGTAGATGTAAACGTCACGTGGGGGCTAATGTTTACAAATACTGCAGGGGGCGCTGTGGCAAATGCAGTCCCGCGGTTGCGTCATAGCTCCACCTCTAGATAGATGCGCCAAACTCAGAAAACGACGACAACAATGGTGCCGTATAGTATTAAGTATGTACTGCTGAAGCTAGTCCCCCTATTATCGCTATTACAGCAAAATGTACTTCTTCTGCATTTCATGTTCATGTTGCGGCGTCATAGCACCACCAACAGGCCTGGCGTGTGTTCTACATCGTTTTCAGGCGTATCAAGTGAATTCATGTGGATGGACACATTTACTGAAACAGCTCCGTCTCTATGAAGAACGTTTTTGAAGCTATAAGCGTTTTGGCTTCGTGTGGACGGAGCCCAAGTATTACAAAATTCAACCCAAGCCAACCGGTCGAGGCAGATTGCCGCCTTCCCTGAGCCTGGTTCTGTCGGAGGTTTGTTTCCCACTTCCCTCTCTATCCTGCGGGGGTTTTTGGTTCCTTCCCACCGTCGCTGACTGCTAGCTCGTAGGGAATCCACAAGCAACTTTGGATTGTTGGGTTTTCTGTTCTTCCTTACTGTGTTAAGCGCTATGAGATGACAGATGTTGTAAAAATGTGCTATACAAATAAAACTGAATTGAATTTTCTAATACAAAGGTGCATTATGGTGCAAAATCGTATTAACTGACCTGCAGCATCTGCACAATCACAACCTGCAGCTCCTGATTAGTTTAAGTTACCTCAATAGGTTCAGTAGATTTATCTGTTTGACCTGTTGGGCTGCTGTTGATGATGAATAAGAAGCTAATCTAATTCAGTGACATTATGTCTATGTTATTAAATGTTACTGCATCATGGAAAAAACGGTTTACGAACAAAATAAATGAATCAAACTACCAACATGCAGGCAGAAGCTGACATTTATAATAAAGCAAACTAACCTTTATCCAACACTGCTACAAAAAGATGTTTTAGCAGCACCTATGGAAACCTCCAGCACCACAATGATAAGAACTGAGAATAAAACTGGCAATTCAATGTTTTTTTAACTAGTTTTGCTAAATAAAGTTTCATTTACAGAAACGTAAATGACATATTTGTGATCAAATGGTCAGAAATGACAGGAAAAAGCACAGATTCATTGTCTTTGCTCGATGTGGACTAGGTGTGTAAAGGTACACAAAAATCACGTTTCAGCACGGAAGTCACGGTTCGGTACGGTACGGAACCTTTTGGGGTCAACGGACTCGATGGCGCGTCAAAATGACATGACTGATTTAAGATAAGCCTCGCTGAGTCTCTTTTTCTACTTGTGCCCAAAGTGTGGATTTCTAACTATCTACCAGTCTTTGAATTGTGTTGATCGGCCAAGTAAAGCCAGAGTTATGATAAATAATAAACACCATACTTTCTCCACGTTTGGAGCTCCTTACGGCTTTGGTCTGGTCCACTTGTTTTACTCCTTTTTCATACTTTACCAGGAAACCCAAGTGATCCCAGACGGGTGGTTTTAACCACGGCGGAGCGTCTTCCAGCTGTTAGCATTAGCCATCCCATTAGCATTAGCCATACGTCACAGAAGCACCGGCAGGAGTAAAAACAGTCCGACTGGAAACTCCTACTTGTTTTTAGTTCCTCAATACTGTCCAACTGTGAGACGGAGAAGGTCCGACACAACTGTGGGCACTACGAGGTTCACAATTAAAACAATTCTGTACATTGGCCATTCTTAATAGTCTTGAAATTTTCGTAACGCATTACACCTCTGTACCGAACCGAAAGTGCCTGTACCGAACGGTTCAGTTTGGTGTATTGTTAAACCCCTTGTAAAGGTCAGAATAGCTAAAGCTATCTCTACTGTTATTTACATGGCAATTACGGTACGGTCATGCTTTTATTTTGATAACGTCCTGTTAAGCGGAAGTAAGGTAACGGAAGTGGACTTGACTAACGTTACGGAAGGCGCAAAGAAAGATTTTCTATGTTCACGGTAAAATTAAGACAACGGAAGGACAACGGAAAAGTCAATAAAACAAGGTTTTAGCTTCAGTCAATGGGAGAACAAGGTTTGTAAATGTCATCAAAAATATACTGATTAACTGGAAATGTTTATTGCTAAGATGTATTATGGATTTGCTAATGGAAAGTTACTAATGTAGGAGTTATGTTACGGTTAAAAGGTGAACGAATAGTAATCGTGGTTTATTTTGTTCTCACCATAGCTCTTACGTTGGTTAATGACAAGGACGACTCAACAAAGTCATTTATGCTATACAAACTATGGTAAAATCAGAAATGGTCAAGGAGAAATTTGATGATTTGAGATGGAATAACCCAAATGAGACTACACCATTTCTGATGACAACTTGATTAAAACTAATATAAATCAAACGACTAGAATTTGCCACATTCTGTCCAACAGACTAAATCAATACCAGGTGCAAACTTCTGTACCGTTCAGAATGAAGAGGTTGGATATAGAGGCACTCATGAGGTTTAAACAGCATGGAATAAATACAGTTTGAAGCAGAAATGATAAAAAAGAACTTGTTTACCTTTTGAATTCAACTGCATTAAATCATCTCGCTTGTAAATGTGTTCTCATATCTCTTTTCTGAAGGAAAAGCACATTAATACATTTGCAGTTCACCGTTTAGGCTGCACTAAATGTGTCAACTTGGGAGCAAATGAGTTCCTTGGGAAAGAAAAGTCAGCACGAAGCCCTGCGATCCGGTTCACTCTTATCACTCTTAACAGTGTTCAGCCAAATCAAGCAGCTGTTTTCAGTAAAAACCTCTAAAAACCTACTTTATGCTTCTTTCTCAGCACCTCAAAGACCCCAATAATGAACTCTCAGGAGGTTTCAAGGACTAAAAACAGAATTAAAGCAGAGTGAATGTTGGGTTAACTCAGAGGAAAAGTTGTTTTTGTTGCCCCCAAGTGGACGAAAACTTCAGTTGTTGCAGGTTTAAGTTTAAAAAGGCATTTATTGACATCATTGAGCCGATTAAATCTATTTATAACCCTAATACCTTGAGAAAGCACAGGATGTACACTAAAAATTAAATGTTAAATGATGTAAGTAAATGCTGGCAGTCGGTCTGTGCTGGTAAAATAATCTTTTTCTGTGTTTACATTGAATATTAGATTAATTTAATTCACAAAAGCTCGTCCCACGAAAGCAAGAAATTACAATCACACTGCAAACACTGCTTTTTTTTTTTTTTGTTGCGGCCAAAATCCGTCAAATTAATCTGCAATCCCGTCCAAGAACAGAAAATAAAAGCACACCCCCGCTGGGTCGGAATGGCTTCAACATGTTTAGTGAATTAAATTTAATGGCCATTGTTGGGAAAAGTTTGAAATCAGATAAATTTAGATTAAATCACATTGTAACGTCGCAGCGAATTCAGTAATAGTTGACCCCTCTGGCACGAGAACGCGAACTCCTTTTCAGTGAACTTTTCATTTTAATGAAACAAAAAAAAAGTTTGTAGAAGTTTGTGGGACGCCGGGGACCCTCGGCTCGGTCCAGCGCTTTGAGCTGCTCTTGCCAGGTGATTTTACAAGCCTCCGCGAAGACAGATCTGACAGGAGCGAGCCGGGAAGAGAGAGCATGGGAGGCTGGAGGAGAGAGGGATGACAGAGCAGCCTCAGCATGTGCCAGAGAGAATAGGAGTTCTCCTGGAGGCCAGAGCTGCGTGTTGCGAGAGCCAAGCCAGGATAAAGGCTTCGCTGTGACCCCTCGGTTCCCAGCAGGCAGCGAGAGTGATGGCTGGACGTCAAGAAGAGAAAGAACGAGTAGTTAAATCTCCTTCTGCTCTCCCATCTCCAAACCCGGGTCAGGTGCACAGCGGAGGCCTGGGGTATGTAGATTCATGGGCTGAGCTTGAGCTTCCTGATCTGCCAAACTCCTGTTGCCGTGCTCCTTCGTGCCAACAGAAACATTTAAGGCTCTCCTTACCAACCCGAAGAACACTGACCCCTGAACATTTTTCCAAACAAGCAAAAAAGAGGAAAAGCAACTCGCAATTCCTTTCCGGCCAAACGAAACAGGCTCCGCTGCGGATGTCCAACCCTCCTCCTGCAGCTGGATGCGAAAGCCTCCTTTGTGATCGTGATTGAAGCTGGCGGACGCAGTCACGCACCGATACTTGACAAACTTGAATGGAGCTCGAAGCTTCCCGGGAAGAAAGTAATACCTTCTTACAGTAAGCAGCAGAAACGATAGATTAATCAGAGCGGATGAATTCCAGTTGAATCCAGGCAATCATTTCCTCCGACAAGTCTTAAGTTTTCGCTGAGCGTTTCCAGAAGACAAAGACTGTTTATCATATTCTGTTTAACCTTTGTCTTGTAGGAGCAGAAACACTCCATATTTTAAGGGGAGAAACATCTGAAACTGTAGAACAACACTCAAACCGCTGAACCATCTATTAGGGAGGTCAGTTTGTGCAACACTGCAAACCAGATTTGGACACGCACAGCTCTTGCTTTAATGGAGCCTAAGCAACCAGAACAACATGTGAAACCAAAACTGGCAGATTGTAACTCAAAAAAGATAATATGAAGAACATGTTAGACAATAGCTGGCCGTGCACGTCCCCAGCATAAATTTAGGGTTACTCTTTCCCACCACACAAGTCAAAGGTTGTATTTTGTAGCTCTTTTTTCCTTTCCTGTTGGATTATTTTCCATATTTGGTCATTAAATTGTCCACTTTGTTCACCTTTAGTTGCTAGCTTTGTTTGTTTGTGAACAGACACCGATCAGCCACAACATCAGGTAAAGTGAATAACATTGATCATATTGGTACTATGTGCTGTTCTGATGGAAAACCTTGGATTTTAACATCCATGTTGATCAGACTTAGACACCCAAATAAACATCGTCCCACAACAAACACACTCCCTCATGCTAATGGAAATCCCAAATGTCACTGGAGGAAAATGCACCCCACCACATGGAAACAACATCAACCAATCAGGAACATGTTGAGGAACATGACAATGGTCCAACATGTTGATTTGACCTCCAAACTTCCTCCACCCCATTGTGATCAAGCATCAACAGGATGCAGTGGAACAAGTTTGATTGACAGAGGCCCCACTGCACAAGCCAGAGTACCCAAAGGATCCAACGTCCTGGTTCCAGACCCCATAGGACACCCTGAGAGGTCCTCTGGTCCATGATTCCCAATGGTTCAGAGCATTTTGGACCACATAAGGGGGACCAACATGATATTAAGCAGCTGGTCATGATGTTATGCCTGATTGGTCTAAGTTGTGGGAAACGAAATCAAAACAATGAACAGAGAGACTTTTAAGATGAAGGAAACTGATGAGTTGGGTAATAGATTGTCAGCTCGTCGATGCCACAACAAACAACCTTCTAACTAATTTGGCACATGATTTGCGTCACTAAATAACAGCACTGTCCAAGTTTTCTCTCACAACTGAATTAGGCATAATTGTGACCTGTTGTAAAGGGGGCAGTGGGGGCACAACGATTAAGAACCTGGGCTACTGATCAGAAGGTCAGAGGATCGAACCCCAACGCGGCCACTGTTGGGCCCTTAAGCAAGGTCTTTAACCCTTCCTGCTCCAGGGATGCCGTACCATTACCGACCCTGCTCAAGAGCCCAACTGGGATATGCAAAAACAACATTTCACAATGTTGTAAGAATGTATTCGTGACAATAAAGGTCTCTTTCTTCTAATACAATTAGGATTATGCTCATTAGACGCACTAGCATCTCAGAGGTAGGGGTGCAACAGAGCACAAAACTCATGGTTCGGATCGTATTACGGCTTTTAAATTACAGATTGGACAATTTTTTGGATCAGAAAAGGAAAAACACTATAAAATACTTTTAATCTGCCCAGTTCATATATTGAACATAGTGGGCAGACAGAACACAGGATTTCTGGAGAAGTTAGAGCTGCCTTTCCTTTAAACTCATGACGAAGCTTTATTGTGCTGCCCGTAAATGCAGACGGTCGCATTGCCCTCATATCGAACAAAGAAAAACACACGGGGATACAGTCGCTGGTTACAGATTACACTTTAACACTGTGTTAGCAGCATAGTAGGCGGACAGAGCACAGGACTTCTGGAGATTTCAGAACTTCCTATTGTGTTTGGACCCGATTATGGATACAAATCAAAGAACCTCAAAAGTCTGCTAACGACTACTTCATACTAAACCTTCATACCACCTCAAACACTTGTTTTAAAGCCCCCCTTGTTCTCCTGGTGGAGGCAAAGTAAGCATCGTCTGTGATCTTAATCCTGTGCGAAACTTCCATGTCCATAATCTGTACAGTAAAAATTTAGGGACTTGGGGAGATTGCGCTGGCAGCTATCAATGAAAGTTTGGGTGTAAATTCAGGAGGCTTATGCTGCTCAAGTACGATTAGACAGATGATGTGTAAAACCCACTTTTCGCTTATCCCATATAAATGCACAGTAATTCCTAAACCACATGAGGTCCCTGGGTAATGCTAATCCTGAGAAAATAGGTCTTAAGATGTTAGGAAGGTAAATTTGGAACTAATCCCGGTTCACATGCTGCCAAACCGTGGGTGAGGACCAACTCCAGTCCGTTACGCCACTACTTGGAGGTCTAGGACAGCATGGCCGATCAAGAAAAACAAAGAGCAAACCCACATCCTAAATGAAGCGGTGAAGATAAAACAAAGAGTGAAATCAGAGTAAAAACAGGATCCTGGCAGGGAGATTGGCGAGTTGGGTCTTTATCTGAGAGCTGAAGTAACAAGCTTTGTATCCAGGCAACCATATACACAACTTAATCCTGTGATTTCAACTAAATCTGTTGGGAGAATTGTGATTCAGATGATGATCCAAAAGGTCATCATCTGATCTTCTGGCCAGATCGCCTTCCTCTATCCTGCCGGGTCATCTCCTGTCCCATTGTTACCATGAAAGCTTTGATTCATGTTGTTTTAAACACAGTGAATCACGTCCCTGTAGTATTTCAAATGCCTGATGTAAACCACCTTGCAGAGGAAACCACTCCCCGACCGACTTTCAAGCAATTTGTTCTCGTGAAAAACGTCCAGCCGGCAATTGAGGACACAAATCATTCCTAACGGAGTGCAAACCAGACAAGATAAGCTACCTTGTAATGAAGCCCGCCACACTGTGAGAACATGAAGTCATGGTGTAAAGCGCTCGCACGGCCTCGCCAACACAGCTGAGGGATTAAAGAGTGGTTTGTGGCGCGCAGATATCATTCATCGCCTATCATTATCATTCCATCTGTTGACGCTTACACTTTTATTAACCACACCCACATCTGTTTGCCAGGTGTTGGCACGTTTAAGGCTATTATTAGTACGGCGAACCCTTCGGGACTTATTCACAGAAGAAAAAAACTGAGTACAAGCAGCGATGTTGAGCTGCTTTTTCTCTTAACTCGTGATGAAGCTTTATTGTTCTGCCAGCGACCTTTAACCAGTATACGAAATCTAAAATCTTAGAAACCTGTCAAGTGTTGGGCAAAAAGCAAAGTTCCCAGGATTCAGAACATGATCTCTTAATGGCATGGCTTTAATCAAAGTGTGAACTTGTTACGCCTCAGTCAGTTTTGCCTATTTATTATATTTTTCCTCCATGACACAACTCCAGAAGATCAACACTGCGAGCGTATCTGTTTTATGTCACCCCGCGTTCCAGATCGCAGGCTTTTTGTTTTCCGCAGCTGTCCTCGTAAAGCACTGCAGCCTTGCGACATCGTACTTTTTTTTTACTGCGCCTCAATCTTTGAACCGTCTTGCTCGTATATCCGCTGCAGTTTGCGGCGCGAAATGACCTGTCATCTGTCTCTGCGCTTGTTTATAGTCGTGCAAAACGCTGTGACGTACGTGACAAATCTCGAAATTGCGGGTCAGAGAAGGCAGAGAAGCACGCTGCAAAATGCGATAACATGCTTTCCATTGGGACATGCTACGTTATTTTTATATCATACTAAACACTGTGGTCGTATGGGTGTTGGAGCACGCCATCTGTTTAGTATGGAGTCGGATAAAGACCCTGTAAATTGTTGCATTTCTGTCTTTCGTTCCTTCTCTTTCTTTTCAGTTGCATACAAATATAAACTCAGCGTGTAAATGTGCTTCTTCTGTGACTTAAAGACAACGTTAAATATCTAATTTACACTTTTAATCATAGAAAATGGTCAAATTTAGACAGCTGTACACAAAAAAGTTGTTAAACTGTTCACCTGCTGACAAAGTCTCACCCACCGAGTTAATCCACACCCTTATCAAGTGCGGTTATAAAGGAAAAACACCACATACTGTGACCAGACCCTCCTTTGACCATTGACTACCGCCTTAAAATGCAGCTTTATTCTAATTTCAAGATGCCACAGAAGACAAGAACAGGTTGTTGGCATGCTTGATGCCAGTTAGAACAGTAGCCAGGCACTTAAATGCCCACAACTTCAACATTTGTCGTCTAAGGAATCATTTCAGACAGCTCTAATGTCTGATAACTTTCCCCAAAATGTCCACCAACTTCACCGAAGCCCTTCAGGAACAACATTCAACATCGACAACATTCCAAACTTCATTTGTAAGAGATGTTTGATATGCAATGATGGTGGAAATGGTGGACGTCATTACCAAATGTAACATCATGACCACCTGCCTAATATCATGTTGGTCCCCCTTATGTGGTCCAAAATGCTCTGAACCATTAGGCATGGACAAGAGGACCTCTCAGGGTGTCCTATGGGGTCTGGAACCAGGATCCTTTGGGTGCTCTGGCTTGTGCAGTGGGGCCTCTGTCAATCCAACTTGTTCCACTGCATCCTGTTGATGCTTGATCAGAATGAGGTGTAGGAAGTTTGGAGGTCAAATCAACATGTTGGACCATCGTCATGTTCCTCCACATGTTCCTGATTGGTTGATGTTGTTTCCATGTGGTGGGGTGCATTTTCCTGCCAGTGACATTTGGGATTTCCATTAGCATGAGGGAGTGTGTTTGTTGTGGGACAATGTTTATTTGGGTGTCTAAGTCTGATCAACATGGATGTTAAAATCCATTGGTACCACCATTGAGTACCAATATGATCAATGTTGTTCACTTCACCTGTCAGTAGCAGTCATGATGTTGTGGCTGATCAGTGCAGTGGACACTTGGTTGTTTCATGACGTCCATTCCGTCAATATCATTTCTTAAATATTACATCCCGTGTGCAGATTTTACATAAAGGTTTTCCATGAAACTCTTTCTCAAACCACCTCCACTCCTCACTAACTGCCACTCGAGCACACCTGCTTACCTACAGCTCTGCTCGAACACTGTAAAACTACTCAGAGAGCTCCAGCTTGGAAAGTGACCGACTGGCTACTTAGATTTGTTACATAAGAAACCCTGGAAGTCTGCATCTGTGTTTTTGAGAGTGTTTTCAAGCTGGAAACACTCGGATATGATGCTGACTGTTTACCATAACCAACCTGTTAACAAGGTAAAATACTTTAACAAGAGGTGGGTCTTTTTATGGAGCATATTCTATGTCTTGTGTTCTGAAGCATCACAACTTTAAACTGCACACCAAATGCATAGTATTAACCTGATTTATGATGCATTTATGAATATCTTTGTATGATTTTTGTCTAAGAAAGCAAGAAACCTTCTAAATATAGCCTCAGCCCAGTCGTTGACGTGATCTTTCCGACACCAGGGATTTGCAGTTGTTGCCGTTGGGAGCAGCCGCACTCAAAACCACGACGGCCACCACACCACAGTCACACGATGCTCGGAGATGGACCCCTGTGTTTGTGTTTGCTTGTCTCTCCCCATGCGAGGTTGACCCAGATTACGCCACCCATGCGTTGCCTCCTCTCCCACATCTGTCTCCAATTGACGGCAAACCAACCGAGACCATGACCACTCATTATTCAAGAGACAACGAGTTCGTGCTTTACACCAGCCCGGTTACGTCATGTTTGTTTATGCTGTCTGACAACGAGCCCCTGCCGACTGAAAAAGGCCACATTGTGAAGCATTTATTGAGGTTTATGTCCCAAAAATCGGCTCCCTCATGAGTTAGCTTGTCCTGAGTAACTAAAACTAATGGCAAGCGTGATTTCTTAGACCGCTGTCATTTTGTTTTGGAGTTTTGTTGTGCTGAGAGGCAACAGCATCTCTGGAGTGAAGGTGGTCGTACGGTTTCCATCCACCAGTGGGAGCTGTGTGACTGCGCAGCTCGCTTCATGTTCCAACCTGAACCACCTTCACTCCTACCTATAATCTCTGCTAAAGCGCAGCTCATCAATCATGCAGCTCCACAAACGTCACATTTAACTAAGTGTATTTACAGAATCCAGCCATGTTAAATACACTGAATTAATATATTCTCGTATTCGGGAAACAAACTGGCTCCACAGGTGCCCCTTGGACTTCTGTACAAATATAAATCCGCTGAACTTCACAGAGGGCTTCAGCGGGCCAGTGGCTTTTTTCACATCAGCGCACAGATGGATTGTTGTAGCTTTTGGACCGGGAGCAGCTCGAATTGATCTAGTTAAAGGGCTGTGATGTGGCCTGGTCAAGCTCTTACAGGAACGGTCTCCAGAGCGAACTTGGACGTGGTGTGTTTGGATATCTTTCACACAAGGCACAGTCTGTTTCAACACTTTGCGAACCTCTGCGCTCGCCGCTGGAGGACGATTTAACATCCGACTCAATAAACAGGAGTCGCTGGTGTGTTTGCACATGCATGTGCAACCGAGGGGCGGGAAGTGCGCGTTGCGAGCGTGTCAGATGTGTGCACAGTTCAAGTCCCGAAGCACATCTTGTTTAGTTAAGCATCGGCGTTTCTGAAGCGCCGTCTCGGCCTTCCCCTCCCCGCTGCTCATCACTCAGCCGAGGCTGACTGGGGAGGAATAAAACCGACTCAAACACCCACGCCCGCACACTATCCGGACCGCGCTTACGGTTTCTGTACACAGAAGGTTAACGCGTGTGCAAACAAAACAGGATGTGCTCGCGTCGGTCGATCATAAATGACAGCCTCACCCCCCCAACGCAGCTAAATCACTGCTCTCCACGCCATTGAATCTGAATGGGCCTGGCAGTCAGGGCCGCTAAACAACCCTCAACGAAGCGCGTCCACTGTTTGCCCCGGATTTGACAAATTTCGCTGACATTCCACGTCGATGCGACCGACTCAAACAAAACAATCTCAGAGCCGGGCTTTATTTTTCCTGAGCCTCGGCCTGCACGTGCATTATTATGATTTCCACGACAGTTTATCTGCAGCCGCGATAAACAGAAAAAGGCTGGAAGTTGAGCAAATAGTGGCAAATACAGTGCACACATTCATGCGGTTGTGTAGGTGATGTCAAGCTTCGCCCTTGTTCTACCTACCTTCCATTACTTGCCTGCAAAGTAAACACAAAGCACCATAGGAATGTTATCCCAAACCTACTAATTTGCCTTGATTACATTAATATTTTTTCGGGTGAAATTGCCCTTTTCCCTTTCCTACCGCCGTTGTTTATTTTCTTTCTTCCCCTCCCGCTGAGCTCCTCCTCCTCCCCCGTATTGCTTTCACTATTAGTACACAATTAAGGGTGATTAGCTGTCAGACGGATGGCCCGCGCTTCCTGTGGGCGCTTATATTGTTGTCTGTTTATGCAATCATGCAAAGAAAGAAGGGAGTCATATATGAAGGGAGCATATAGGATCCACTGATGGGGCTGGGGAGCAGAAAAAACAGGGAGTAAATGGAGTCGTTTCTATGTTGTTTTAAATAAGGTTGCTCTACAATTACTGTGATTTGTAGAAGGCCTGTAGACATACATACCAGAGAGGGACACCATCATGACAGAACTTTCTATAGCTTTACTTAAATTTACAAGATACAATCTGTTATGAAAGTAGGTAATGAAAATATGTTTGGTTGCATGAACAAACTCCAAGCATGGTCATAAACAGCCCATCATATCTGCTGATAACGGAGTCTCTTTACGCATTGAAACCCATGCCAAGACTTGACTATCTGACTAGAAAATAAACCTGTTTCCCACCAACTCTTTCTTAGTGACTCCTTCCTGGTATCTTTATTTAATGTGCATCAATGTGCGACCATCCCTTTTTCTTGAGTGTGAATTTATTTATTTGTGTCTCGTAATACTGTGTTGACATTAAAGTTATTATAAGTGTAGGTTTGCACAGTCAGACCAATCTCCACAGTGCTGGAGAATGGTCTGCTGCACCTCATTATCATTTTGCTCTACGGGAAAAAATGCCCTTGCTTATTTACGTTTCTTTACACCAATCACAATCATCAGCCCAGGATGTAGTGGCGGTGCCCCTGCAAAGAGGTGATGGGTTATTTGATTTATTTGGGGTTTTTTGGCCTTTATCAGTCAATAATCAGTTAATCAGTAACATAATATGAACTCAACAGACGTTATTAAATGCCTTAATTGCGGTCATGAAATGTACACCACTGCTAAGCCCAGGATGTAGTGATGGTGCCCCTGCAGAAAAGGTGAAGGGTTAATTGATTTGGTTGATTGTTTTGGCCCTATCAATCAATAATAGATAAATAAGTAACATTATATGAACTTGATAGATGTCATTAAATGTCCTAATTGGGGACATGAGACGTACGCTACTGCTAAGCCCAAGATGTAATGGTGGTGCCCCATTAAAAAGTGACAGGGGAATTGTTTTGGTGGGAAATTTGCATGAACGGAGGCGAGAACCAAGAATGCAAATTTTGAATGGTTTCTGTAACCAATAATCGGCAGCCTTGTCAATCAATAATCGATTAATCAATAACATAATATGACCCTGCTGACATCCTTAAATGTCCTGATTGGGGTAATGAGACGTACACTACCGCTAAGCCCAGGATGTAGTGATGGTGCCCCACCAGAAAAGTGACAGGGGAATTGTTCCGGAGGAAGACTTGCATGAAGGAATTAGCTTCAATACTTTCTGTAACCAACAGTAGACAGCCTTATTGATCATTAATTGATTGATCAGTGACATAATGTGAAGCCAGTAGACGTCATTAAACGTCCTGACTGTGGTCATGCGACATTAGCAGCTCGTCAGGCTCAATCAGTTGACAACTTGCTTAAAATGATGTCAACTTCTGTCCACTGAAAACATAGAGGAGCGCTGGCCGGTAGACATTTAGCGTCACAGGAGACTTTATCATCGTTGCACATTACTAGCTAAAGTCCCACAATGCTCTCTGCTTGCCTACCAACACAGCAACCGACATATGTCCCAGTGATCGCCTCTTCGATTGGCTACAGTGTTAAACAGTAAGAGGCTCCACCTGGTGGAACAACCAGGTACTACAGCTAATCTACAATACATTTTCTGACACGCATCTTCTGCTTTATTGGTTAATATATTATTAATGGGTTAAATTATTCATGACAACTATCAATAGCGATAACTGGCTAATTTACAGAAATAAAAGAGCAGGGCTGCCACAGGGCAAGACCTTTGAAAAAACATATTTTTCTGCATATAGTTTGCTGCTCTGGGGTGGTTGTTGTTTCCTGTAGTGAAGGGGATTTTCAAAACAGTTAGTCATAGATAGCAGAAGGGAAAGAGATGTGTGTGGCTTCTATCCTAAGTCTACATCCAGTGAGTCGGACCAGGATCTGTGACCTTTTACAACTAGGCTAGAGCACTTAATTTAAAGCAAGGTGAAAGCAAAGAAGTCTTTTAATAATTATCAACTCTGACTGAAATCAAACATGTCATGAATCTTTCAGTATCATGGCCCAGCCCTGACTGCAGCAGGACTGAGTATCTTTGTATTAAAGGGAGTCAATCAAGGACACTTACAACTTGTTTTGCTCATATGTGGATTTTCGGGATTTACGATAAGTTCTTTTCATGCGGAAACTCTTAAGTTATTTGTTATTGTTGTTTGTACACAGACTAGAGTCCCTTTATCAAAAATTAATTTGTGCCTGTGATGTGTTTGTTTGCTTTCGCAGCGCTGGGAAGAACCAGAGCTTCTGATCCCTCCTTGTTCATCCTCGTATCACCCATTACTCACAGATGGAGACGGAGATAGGGTGGAAAAAGAAACAGCAGCTGGAAACACATCACATTCACCCATCTCCTTTGTAGTTTTGTAGCTTGTCCTGGGTCCAAATCAGGCCAGCGATAGGGAGACGTCTGGTCCACGGAGCGTCTTCGATATTCACAGAATGATTCACACTGGGAATTTTTATAGTTTGTTTTTATAGTAAATGTTTAGAAATATCTCCTGGCTGTTAATCTGAATATAAACAATGCCAGAATTGATGAGTTATGGGCCTTTTAATGCTTATTCATTTTATCTGCTGGATATTATTGTTTGTTTGCTTTGCCTAAGTGGCCCCTGGGCACCGCAAGCCGAGTATTGCTGCCATCGACTCCCTGCTGGCCAGATCGATGCGGATTAGCTCAGTAATGGAAGAGTAACAAAGCCCACATGGATCTGCAGAGAAGGCAGCACAGAGTGTCTGAACATAGTAACAGCCCCCGCTGGCTGTAAAGAAATTATGGCTCAATCATGTTTCAGATGTTCGCTTGACATGCGTCATGATTTTGCAAGGCTATGAATCCCTTTATTGCTATTTGTGTGCAATGAAAAGCCTCCGCTGGCTCGTGGAAGATATTAACAGGTGTTTGTCTGTTTTGTGAATCTGTTGCAGCTGCGTCACGTCAGAAGAACACTTCTTTACATTTCAGCTTCGGATCGTAACACCGCTGCTTTTTTTTTTTTAAAGGTTTGCCTGGAAACATATGGTGCTCGCAGCCTTGACCGATACCCTATATGCTCAAGAAGTCCTAATTTCCCAGTGATTATTTATACAGATTCAGGATCAAGAGAGTTGCTTTTGGTGAAACCAGACAGTCCATAACTCAACAGGCCTGAGAATCAAGTTCTAGGGTTTTTTTTTTTTTACTTCTTATCATAATCCCAGTGAAATCCACTCTGATTTATAGTGTTTTGAATTGTGCTTTGCTTTCAACTATGTCACTGCTTGAACTGTTTCAAAGCGTTCCTCGCTTATATCGCCATCACGCTTGCCTTTTTACTGACTCGTTGGCCGCGACGCAAGTCCGGAGATTCGGGACGACGTAAACACGAACAGACACACAGACATAAAATCGCAGATGAATGAAGAAGCGACTCTGGTTCGGGGCCAGAAAGTAAATATAACAACAACAACTCCTGCTTGTTTGTGCGCCGCTGAAGAGCAACAGTGTTCTCTTCCATAGGGTTTGGGGACATTCTTTGATGAAGGAGCTGACATTCGAAGAAAAGAAGAAAGGCGAAAGGGAGAGCAGAATAGAAGAGCGAGAGATTAGGTTTGTGGTTATTCTGGCAGCGAGCGGAGGCAGGACGCCAACAGAAACTCTGCTGTTTTTTTTGACACAGATGCACAAAAGTTCTGCACAGCTAAAACACGCAAAAGCAAAAAATGCAAAGACACTGACCCCTCAGATTGTATTCATACGCACCAGATGCACACGTTTTGCTCTGTAATTGGATAACAGGGCGTGTGTTTGCTCGTAGAAATGTTTTATTAAATATTACTCAACCCAGCACAAACAGTTTAATGCACAAGCCTAAATATTTGGAAAAATCAACGTGGCACACTTTCAAAACTAACAGCGTTGCACAATAGGTGAGGCGGCTTCGCCAGGTCTCGGCGACGTGATGTTAAAAAGCGATTAACACCGAAAATAATGTCTCAACAACCGAGGAGATGTTTAGAGCAAACTTCAAGATTAAAATCAGATTTCAACGGAGAATTATTTTTTCTATTGAGACGCCCATAAACAGCCTTTCCTGATTACATCTGTATCTGTACAGCAAAAAGAACTGCAGAGGAAAAATGGGATTTCACTGGAAGGTGCACTGGAGGCCCACTGCAGCATTAATATGGAAGAGTTTTCATGCAATGCAGTGTTTTTGTCACAAAAATACAGACCAAAGCAAACTCCTTCAGTCAAATGTCTTCTCAAAGCTTTACGTTAGCTCAGCGTGCATGGCATTACACTGCACTATTGTTAATAATAGGTGGTGGACATACATGTTTAGTCTGCTGTAGATCGGAAGAAATGATGGAGCTGTACAGCACCGAGCACCATTAATTTAAATTATTAATCTAGATCAGTGGTTCTCAACTGGTGGGTCGCGAAGCCATTTTAAGAGGGTCACAGAAGCATGCCCCCCCCCAAAAAAGTAGTGATATAAAGTCTTTTATTTTGAAGGACGTGTTTCTTATGACACAGTTTGCTTTCAATAGCAGGATATTTAGCGGTGGTGACACCAGTAGCAGCCCACTAGATTTGACTCTGACAGCTTATCGGACAAATTTATGCTAAAACGTCCCAAAAATAAACGAAAATGTGCTCAGAATCTGTCAAAAATGGGCCAAAATATGCCCAAAACTTGGCAAAAGCGTCCAAATATACCAAAATGAGCAAAAGAAATAAGCCAAAATTTTCCCAAGCTGTATCAAAATGCATTGAGACAAACCAGATAAAAATTAATTTGTTAACAGGAGCAGCAAACTTCAACAATTTGGGTCGCGACTGTTACTAATAGAGACATAGTGGGTCCTGAGGCTGGACCAGCTGAGAACCACTGATCTAGATTGTCCGCAACATCCTCATTGGCTGCTACCACCGACAACACAGCCAGGTCCTGAGGGCCACAGCGGACACCATCTACAGTGGGTTTAGCCACTAAAACAGCACCCTGACAAGACCATTGTTTTAGCCAGAGCTGGTTGAAAGCTAAAATCAGCTGCCAGGACCACCTCCTTTCAAGTACCCCTAACTGCAGTGTGCAGTTCGGGGCGGGAGCTCGACGTTGCTCAACGTCGGCATGCTATTGGCTGAATCTAACATTTGACTCCGCCCATAGGGACAATGCCTGCATGTAAAAACGAGCGCCGTCTTACGCTCCTAGCATAGCGACAAACCTGTATTTGGCCCTGTAAGTGGTTCCACTCTGAATTGCATTCGATACGCACCTTCCTGAAGGGTTAGGGCTCGGGTTAGATTGCCACCAAACTGTTGCAAAATGAAGTAAAGTTGATTGCTGTGCTCCAAGGGGCTGGGGGCTTCTCCCTCCTTTGGCTAGAAACGGCAAAAGACTGGGAGGCGAAAGTCAACAGATGCTCCAAGAAACTGCACCCTTAACAACGCTAAGACCAGACTTGGTGCCGAACTTGCCCGCAGACCACTCCCTTAAGAGGTCACTGTTTCATGGGAGGAGTGGATTGAGGCTGCCCATGAAGGAAACAGGGCAACAGAGCAGGTGGAAGAACGTCGAAGCAACGTTTCATGAGCAAACTGCAAGCCTACTGAAGTGGGATGCAGAGAGTTTGAAGGCCGGTCCATCTACAGGGGCATCAAGGTGGCCACCCAGGAGACGAAAGCTGCTTTAAGACGGTTGTATATCAAGAAAACTAATTTAGCACCAGAAATCCTTTAAGTTAAACTAATTAGTAGCATTTTATCAACGCTAAACAGCACTTGACTGCTGTATCTTTGAGGTTTCATAGCCACCTGCCACGAGCTGCCTCTCTCCCCACATTAATGCCGGGATGTTGTAAACCGGCAAAGTGGAAAGTAGGACAGCCGACATCTGGTAAAACCAGAGTAGCTTGGCAGCACTTTGAAATCAACCACTCTAACAAAGCAGTGAGTCACCACAATGAGCGCAGGCACGTGGACGATAACCTGCAAGGTATTTATTTCAAATATTGCTGCCAAACTTTAACGTAGTAGGGGTGCAGCAGATCATATTTAGGCACTGAGTCACAGGTTGGATCATTTTTCATTTCAGCAAAAGAAAGAAAAGACTGCTTTGTGTCTTGTCACTGCAACTCTGCAAGGAGATTCACTGAATTGTTACTTGCTGAGGCCTTTTTTGTCTGGTTGTTCGTATGCATAATTACGCAAAAACTATGAAACTGAATGTGAATGATGGTAAAGCATGACTAAATTAAGTTTGGTGATTTCTTTGAAATGGGCAGATTGGCCTCACTGAGTGAGTTACCATGAATGCTGGGCTGTAGGTGGAGGTCCATGTGGGTCCGTGTACGTCGCAGCCATTCGTTTTCTTATTTTGAGACTTCAAAATAAAAACGAAAAATAAAACGTTTCCCATTTGTTTCAGTGATAATACAAAATGAAAAACGGAAAACGGGCCCTAATTCATTATCCATTATCCATTATCCGATTTAATTAGATGTGTTTGTAAATGGAAATTAAAATTAAAATACACCCGTGGAAAACTTATTTCTCTATTTCCTGTTGGTTTTGGCTCCGTGACCCGTCTGACTTCTGAAGAGGAGCTAGCTAAATGGCGGGGCTAGCAATTTAGCGCGAGCAATTTAGCGCTAGCGATTTAGCGCTAGCTCCGCCACTAGCACTAAATCGCTACTTTGCTTTCTGGCAAAGCTAAAGTAACAGAAAACCTCCAAACCTCCCCAAAAACGTCCCCAAAAGCAGCCGAACGCTAGCGATTTAGCGCTAGCGGCAGAGCTAGCAGCACCACAAGGTCCCTCCAAAGGGACAAATAAACCCCACGCTGGTGAAAAGTCCACTGTGAAATAGTGAACAATGTGTGCCAAGCAACGTTTGGACCCCACAGTGGGTCTTCATCAGGCCACGGCACACAGCAAGGTCTGCTAACAGTGAGCTAACACTGGAGCTTTAGATACCAGATCCTTCCTCATCAGAAGTCAGACGGGTCACGGAGCCAAAAATGAAATGGTTTATTATTCGTTTTTATTTTGAAATCTCAAAATAAGAAAGCGAATGGCCGCGACGTACACAGACCCCGTATGGATCACAGAAGACTGGGGTCAATTACACCACTATCATTTAGTGAGTTGTTGCTTTGCAGGATGATATTCAGTGTTCACTAGCATGGCAAAGAGGAGCTCATTTTAAAATACAGTTCAGTTATTGAGGACATTTTTAAATGGCTTTCAAATACAAGCATTATTCTTTCCAACAGTGTTTGAAGTGTGCTCAATTTTGTCTGTTTACTGACGGTTTTCTTACTTTTATAGGAGTCGACTAGTCTAATTTAAATGTAGTGTCTGGGAACATCCCTGTTTTCAGGCAACAACAACAAAAATGCAATGTAAAGGTTGCTTTTATCTGACGTCATGCCAACTGTCCTGCTATTTAGGGAATCTGTTAATCCAGAATGATAACTCTCTGAATGAAGAGATGTCAGAGGCAGGACTCGTTTCTATTTATGTGATGTGCGTGTGCTGTACGTGTGGAGCTGCATTCTCAAAAGCCTCGGGGGGATTTTGCCCGTTCGGCCAAATCGCGGCGCTCTTATCGCTCCCGTTCTGTTATCTCCAACATGGTAATTGCTGACTTCCAATCGCGCTCGTTTTCCTCTGATGAAGAGACTTTTCCTTCTGCAGCAGCGAGTTCACCCTGCTTCCCTTTTTGAACTCGGAAAGGCCGCACCTCCACGCTGACACACAAGAGAAAACCCAAAGGAGCACACAAACACGCTTCGACAGAGACAGACACGCACCCCCGTGCCCTTTGTTCATGCCAAGACCGAACGGGAAATCATTGACTTCTACTCAACCCATTACAGGACGTAGTTTCTCCCAGGGGGAAGCTGCAGAGAACTCATTCTGTGAAAAATACTTCTTGGTATCAGCAGGAGGTTTGCAACATTAAGTAGATAAAAAGGATCATAAAGGTGACGTAATCTGTGATAGTTCATTATTTCAGCTTCATCAATGGTTAAAGCCGATCAGAGGGGCAGATAAAACAGCAGGAATGTGTGCTGAAAGTTTATATTTACAGTCTCGAACACGGCTCTTTTATAGATGTATTAAGGGTCTACTGGAAAAACAAAATATACACACAGCAACTTGAGTGATCAGTTTTGGTGACCTAGAAAGTTGTGTTAATCAAATTTTCTTAAAGGCATGGCGTCTTAACTTCTCATAAGTGATTACATTTGACTACAGCTGGTGACTCCTCTGAGGCAATTTAAATGGGGCCCACTCATTAGACTCGGCCACAAACACAACAGTGGGAATCAATAGTAAAAACAGGAGAAAGGTGAATGCATCAGTGGGTAGAAGAAATCGTGTATCGGGTGCTCTTCAGGATCCGTGGGAAAAAACCATTGTAATAACAAAAGAGAGAGGTCCGAGGCACTCCAGATAAGTTACTTAAAAGTCCTTTAATAAATCATGGACCGCAGTTAACGCGTTTCGGCCACCTCAGGGCCTTCATCAGAACATAATGACATTATGTTCTGATGAAGGCCCTGAGGTGGCCGAAACGCGTTAACTGCGGTCCATGATTTATTAAAGGACTTTTAAGTAACTTATCTGGAGTGCCTCGGACCTCTCTCTTTTGTTATTACAACAGTGGGAATGTCTGAGGAGCTCAGCGAAGACCTGAAAACCAAATCACCGACTTGAACAAGGAGCATCTCAAAGCAGTCCCTCCAGGATTTCTTGGGCGTTTTTCCAGATCGTTGCTCCTAAAATGTCTGAATTCTCAGCAGCTTTTCTAAAAAATTGCGATGAAAGTTGTGATGTTTTACGCGTAGTTGTTGCGATAAAATTGCAGGAAACAGTAAAAAATTGTCAAAAAGTTGCATTTTTTTCTTTGTTTTGTTTAATTCATTAAAATGTTAAAAGTTTAAAAAGTTAATTTCACATCCTGGCACACGCGTGTTCACACACACACGCTCACAGCTCGTCACGTCAGTTAATGAATCTAACTGACCTTCATTGTTTCAGTGCTGCCACAGATCTGGATGCAACAGCTTCATCACGGTGGTTTGTCTGGTCTGTGGTCCGCTGGTTTCACCCATTCTCCTGATATGTTTACGGTAGAAAAGTGTTTGTCAGTGGATGGTTTTGGTTTGTGTTCCACCTCAATATTCCACGGGGTGAAAACAGTTTAGCTCCGCTTTGGTGAAGAACATCAGGGAATTGTTCTGCAGTAGTTTTTGTTGCATACGTATCTGCATCTTCAAACCATAAACAAGGAAGTGAACTCGGTGACGTACGTGCATTACTGGGGACTGCTGTGATTGGTGGAACTCACGGGAGGCGGGACAAAATTGCGGAAAAGTCGCGGTGATTGGACGAAATTGCAAGGTCGCGCAGAATTCATGGAGATTGGTTGCGTTAATTGTTGCAATCGCAATACTGCGAATTCCTGGAGGGACTGTCAAAGTAGCTACAGATCCCAAAATCATCTGTGTTAACCATGTTTTTAAGTATGAAAGGCAGGGTACAGTTAAGGAAAGGAAAGTTCTGTGGTCAGATGAAACAAAAATTGAGCTATTTGACACCAATGACCAGAAATATATCTGGAAGGTGAGGCCTTTAACCCCAAGAACACTAAACCTACCATCAAGCATGGAGGTGGCAGCATCATGCTCTGCTGCTTTACACAAAGTAAATGGAATAATAAAGAAGCTTTACCCCCACACTCTTCTGGAAAACCAAAAATCATCAGCCAGAAGGTTGATCTTGGACACAGTTGGGTGTTTTAACAAGACGACGACCCCAAACACATCAGAAGTGGTAAAGAAATGGTTAAATCAGGCTAGAATGAAGGTTTTAGACTGGTCTCCCCAAAGGCCGGACTTAAACCATCAAGAACCTGTGGACTGATGAAGACCCTGTTCAGAGGACGGTCAAAGATACAACCAGAAGATTGTGGACAACTATCAAAAGTCTAGTTGAGGTGAAAATGGACGAAGGACGTTTAACCAAATATGAGAATTTCTGTATGTATATTTTTGACTCAGTAGATTTAGTCATATTTCCAGAAAACCTTCAATAAAACTGTAAAAGAACCAAAATGTATGACTGTTTTTTGGGACAAAGACGCATGTGTTTTAAAGATTCCAGCGTACAAAATTCAAAGTTATGGAAGTAATTGGAAACGCAAGGCTGTCATGATACATATGGTCTTAACAAGTGGATGGAAAACTTATGGTCACAACTGTATTTGCGGTTCCTTCTCAGCATCGTTAAAGGAATTTCTTATCTTTAAAAAATAGAAACTTGGTCCAACAAGTGGCGTCACATAAAAATACTCCACGGTATGAGCAGGAGGTGTGACACATTAGATAAAAAGCATCATAAAGGTGATGTAATCTGGAATAGTGGATTATCGCAGGTCAATTTTTTTGTTAAAGCCGAACAAAGATGCAGATAAAACAGCAGGAATGTGCTCTGAGACACATGTTCGATGCTGAAAATCAAACCTGTGGCTACTTCTTCAGCTGGAATACGAGTGTATGTTCATATGTGGCTCGTTCTCATCATCTTTAAAGGAATTCCTTATCTTTAAAAATAGAACGTTACTCCCACATCACATTGTTTGCTTACTGTGTTCATACAGAACACAGCACACACCCTGTGTTCAACCAACGGCGTATCCAAGTGTTTTATTTCTCCGGTTTCTCAGTCGCAGCGCTGTGGTCCTTGGCTCGGTCGTGCTGAAGGGGGACTGCGCCACATGTTGTGTTGTGGTTAACCGACGGCCGACCACTTTAAAAGAACCAAAATGGACGTAAACCATCTCGAACTAATCCTCTGGTTGAGGATGAGAGGAGGGATAACCTGGTGGAGTGATTGCTGCGCCACAGATAGGATCTGTGTAAACTGGGCTGGTTACATGGCGGTAGACCACAGCGACCAGACACCACTTGAGCGCCTATTGGTATCCGTTAGAAGTGGTTCGGTTTCTGACAGCTCTGCTCTGTTCGACGAGGCGGATCTGACTGCGAAGGCCAAACAAACGCACTTGAAAAGCCAGAAATGTAACACAGAAAGAAATAAAACTAAACTGTTTCACAGCCCAGCGCTGAGCAGTAACACATCACGAGCAGTGAAGCAAGTAATGTAAAGTATTACATTTCGATATTTGGTAACTGCATTAAAGCTACTAAACGCAGAAGCTGAAAGGTTTTGGAAAGCAGCTGAACAACCCACTATGACCTGAATAAGAAAGTCACCTTTTAGATGAAAACAGACAATGTAGAAGCTTCATAAAAGCAGCTGTTGTGTTGGGTTTCGACTGGTGGGTCGATATGCTCCCATCCGACCAAACTGTCATTGGATAAACACTCTCCAGAGTTACTTTCATCAGGAGAAAAACTCTACATCAACAGGGTTAAACCATTAACAGACGACCTGCTAGATCTAAAATATGACAGTAACCTAAATATCTTTGGGTTGTGGGCAAAACAAGACATTTCAGTACGTCACCTTGAGCTTTTGGAACTTACTTTTTCACCGTTTTCGGACATTTTTTGTAGACCAAACAACTGATCTATTAATAATAACTGAGAGAATGATTCCCAAGACGATGTTGGTTAATTGCAGCTCTAGTAAAGAATACAGTATTAGATCAGAAACAGAAAACTTAGCTCACTGTTAGCAGACCTTGCTGTGTGCTGTGGCCTGATGAAGACCCACTGTGGGGTCCAAACGTTGCTTGGCACACATTGTTCACTATTTCACAGTGGACTTTTCACCAGCATGGGGTTTATTTGTCCCTTTGGAGGGACCTTGTGGTGCAGCTAGCTCTGCCGCTAGCGCTAAATCGCTAGCGTTCGGCTGCTTTTCGGGACGTTTTTGGGGAGGTTTGGAGGTTTTCTGTTACTTTAGGTTTGCCAGAAAGCAAAGTAGCGATTTAGCGCTAGCGGTGGAGTTAGCGCTAAATTGCTAGCTCCACCATTTAGCGGAGCTAGCTAAATCGCTAGCTCCTCATCAGAAGTCAGACGGGTCACGGAGCCAAAACCAACAGGAAATAGAGAAATAAGTTTTCCACGGGTGTATTTTAATTTTAATTTCCATTTACAAACACATCTAATTAAATCGGATAACGGCTAATGGATAATGAATTAGGGCCTGTTTTCGGTTTTTCATTTTGTATTATCACTGAAAAAAACGGGAAACGGTTTATTTTTCGTTTTTAATTTTGAAATCTCAAAATATGAAAACAAATGGCCGCAACGTACACGGACCGTGGTCATGTGGGGAGTCGAGGTTTTTGCCTGCTGTGTCCAGGAGGGTGAGACAGGCATCCTCCACCCCTCTCTTCACCTTGTAAGTGAACTGGAGAGGGTGGGTCTGTAGTCTCCTGGCTGATTGTTGGTCGATATGCTCTTATCCGACTAAATTCTCTGTTGTTACTCTTATAAGAGGAGCTCTATATCCGAGGCCTTTGGGGTTAATAAAAGACTACTGATGGCAGGAGGAACGGACTACCTGTGAACATCACCGCATTTTTACAACTTTGAACGCAACCCTGAAGGTTTACTCCACGTCAGCTCAAAACTGGCACTAATTCACCACTTGGCACCCTTTCTGCCAGATTTTTACAATCGTTTTCATTTATTTATTGACTTTACAACCTGCAGTTTTGCCCTTTTTTCCCCTATTGTGCTGTACGGCAATACATTTGGTCAGAATAAAATGAAATTAAATGGATTTTGCTTTGTAGCAGGGAAAAAAAACAACCCAAAATGACATTTTAATGAGGTATAAGCAATGACTAAGTGGTTGCATGTTTCAAGTAACTTTCACAGATGTAAGATGTTGGGTGGCCCAGAGAAAAACTCTTGGTATCAGTGGCAGGGCGTCTTTTTTTCTTTTTTGCACGTAATGAGAAAGAAGGTGGCAGCGGCGGCGGTGATGGAGATGGGAGTTTGGCCACCGCCACTGGAACAGTTGAGTTCACCGAAAGCAGTGCCTGAGTGTGATTAGCTGAGCTGCAGCGCTGCTTCGCCAGCTCTCATCTGTCAGAGTGTTTGTATAAGTGGGTGTGAGGGGTTGGGAAGGAGTGTAGAATTTTAAAAAAAAAGAGGCTGGGAGACAATAAGGACGGAGCAGAAGAGGAGGGAGATACTGTAAGGCAAGCACTCGGGGCTGGTATGCTGCTGGATGTGCGGTTCGGCACCATGGTTTCGGAGTTACACCCAAAACAAACAAACAAAAGGGCAGCGTGTGGTCGTGTGAGATTCTAGACCTCGCTGCGGTGAACAAGTTGTAACGACACGCAGCCCTGCAGGATGGGTTTCCCTGCTAAGGTAGCGGCGGCGCAGCCCTCGGAGGAATCGTGCGGCGTTCCGGGTTATTGGGAATCTCATGGAAACCCACATTCCTCGACATCACATGTCACCGATTCCACTGCAAATATAGCATCTGACGCGTGTCTGTCATGTTTTGGAAAAACGCTGTCGTGAGGATGTCTAATTGATCCCAGAGCAGGCTAATATTACCACTTTGATCATGTTTCCCAGCACCCAACCCTACACACTGTACAGTTCGGCACCTACATGAACAAACTTTATTTTTTGTTTGTCTGTGTTTGTGCTCAGGCGAGGCGCTGGGACCTTCTTCTTCATCCTCTCCACATTTTTCCCAGCTAAGGTTTCGGGGGTTAGGTCATATGGAAAGCTGATTCCAGAGCTTGCTTCATCTCACATGGTTTCAATCACCTTTTTCCCGCAGACCTTGCAGGTTCTGAGTCAGACCTTCACTCCAGGACTCCTCGACCCGGACCAGGCCGGGCACAGGGGAGCGAGGAAATGAGCTGGAATGGAGAGGAGGAAGCGAGAGGCGGCGTGAAAATGAGAATTTACATGAAAATGAGGGTCTGAGCACCTCCGTGGTCCTGGTTTCATCCGACTGCTCATGTCCTCGCTTGTCTTATAGTCTCATGTTGTCTCCTCTTGTTCTATCTTGTCTCGTCTTCTATTCTTTCCTCTTGTGCTGCCAAATCTAACGTTGCCTCCTTTGGTTTCATCCCCTCCTTTTCCGACTCCTCTGATTTATTTTTGTGCTTCCTCTCGTCTCATGTCGTCTTGTCATCTCTTGTCTCATCTAGACTCCTCTCTCGTCTTGTCTCCTTTCCTCTCGGACAAACCTGCCTACTTTCGTGACGTCTCTTGTTTCTTCTACTCTTGTTTCCACTTTTCTCCACTTAATCTTCTTTCATCCTTACCTAATCTCGTCTCCCCATCTTTCCTTTAGTTTCCTTTTGCCCCATCTCCATCTAGTCTCCTCTGATTCGCTTATGTCTCCTGTTTCCTCCTACTTTCATTTCCACTTGCTTCCTCTCGATCTTTCTTTCCTTCTTGCATCTCATCTATCCTTCATCTATCTTCATCTTGACCTCTTGTTTCCAGTCTTTTCCCACTCTCATCTCCATCTTGTCTCCTCTGATTTGACTTTCATTGCGTCTTAATCAGTCCCTCCAGGATTTCGTGGGCGTTTTTCCAGATTGTTGCTCCTAAAATGTCTGAATTCGCGGCAGCTTTTCTAAAAATTTCCGTTGTAAGTTGCGATGTTTCAAGCGTACTTGTTGCGATGAATTGCAGGAGACGGTAAAAAAAAAAATGCTAAAAAGTCGAATTTTTTTCTTTGTTTTGTAGAATTCATTAAAAATTGTAAAAATATTGACACACACACGCTCACAGCTTCCTATCTTTCAGTGCTGCCACAGATCTGGATGCAACAGCTTCATCACGGTGGTTTGTCTGGTCTGTGGTCCGCTGGTTTCACCCATTCTCCTGATATGTTTACGGTAGAAAAGTGTTTGTCAGTGGATGGTTTTGGTTTGTGTTCCACCTCAATATTCCACGGGGTGAAAACAGTTTAGCTCCGCTTTGGTGAAGAACATCAGGGAATTGTTTTGCAGTAGTTTTTGTTGCATACGTATCTGTATCTTCAAACCATAGACAAGGAAGTGAATCCAGTGACGTACGTGCATTACTGGGGACTGCTGTGATTGGTGGAACTCACGGGAGGCGGGACAAAATTGCGGAAAAATCGCGGCGATTGGACGGAATCGCAAGGTCGCGCAGAATTCATGGAGATTGGTTGCGTTTGCATTAATTGTTGCGATCGCAGCATCGCGGATTCCCGAATGGACTGATTAGTTCTTGATCTTTGTTGCCTTCTTGCTTCTCATCTTCTATCACATCTTTGTCTCATCTCCTCTCCTCACATCTCTTTGGCCTCAAACTACCTTATTCCATCTTCTGCACTTGACTCTCATTCCTCTCATCTCGTCTCGTTTCCTTTTGGCCCATCTCCACCTTGTCTCATTTAGTCATGTCTCCTATCATTTATTCTACATCCTTCGCCACGGGTCTCCTCGTTGTGTCTTGCTCCTGTCATATCTCCTCATAATCTCCTTTCCTTTCATCTCTTTCTCCAGCCTCTTCTTTAGTCTTCTCATCTATTTTTCTCTCCAGTCTTATCCAGTTTCCTCCACTTCCCCTGTTCATCTCTGCTTTCTTTTTCTCTTTCGCCCACAATTCTCATCTAAACACCTCGCCTTGCCTTGTCTCATCGCCTATACTTTCCTCTTATGTCATCTAGTCTCCTTTCCTTCCCTCTCATTTGTCTCATCTCGTCTCCACTCCTTTCCTTGAGTCTCATCTCGTCTTCTTTAGTCTCATATCATCCGTCCTTTTCTCTTGGAAGCTTCGTCTCCTTTGGTCGCATCTCCTCTTGTTTCTTCTACTCTCGTTTCCTCTTGAACTGTCTCCTTTCGTCTCCTCTCATCTTCTCATCTCGTCTCTCCTTGTGTCTCATCTCATCTTCTCTCTTTAGATCTCCGTCAGCCCAAAGTCTTCTCTAAACTACCTTGTTCCATCTTCTATTCTTCTACTTTCAGTTCCACTTAGTTTCTCTTGATCTGTTTCCTCCTTGCGTCTCTTCTCTCATATCTTTGCTTAATTTTGTCATCTCCTATCTTGTCACCTCGTCTCCTGTCTTTTCTCATTTTATCCTACATTCTCCTCAGCTTCTCTTTTAAGTTTCTCCTTTACTTTCCACCTCATCTTCCCTCTCATCTCATCCATCCTTTCCTCATCTCCTGTCACTTCTTCTACTTTAATTTTCACTCGTTTCCTCTTGATCTGTCTCATCTCCTTGTATCTCCTCTCATGTTTTCTCATCTCCTCTTGTTTCGACTCCCATCTTGCCTCGTCTCCATTTCTTTCGTCTCACTTCGGTCCATCTCCATCTCTTCTCCTGATCTTCTCATCTCCTGTTGTTTCTTCTACTTTCATTTCCACCTAGTTCCTCTTGACCTTTGTTTCCTCCTTGCGTCTCTTCTCTCATATCTTTGCCTAATTTTCTCATCTCCTATCTAGTCTCCTGACTTTCTCATTTTATCAAGTCTTCTCATCCGTTTTTCTCTCTACTCTTCTACATTCTCCTCGTCGCCTCTACTCAGCTTCTCTTTTAAGTTTCTTTTACTTTCCACCTCATCTTCCCTCTCATCTCATCTCCTTTAGTCTCATCCATCCTTCCCTTGTCTCCTTTTGCTTCTTCTACTTTGATTTTCCACTTGTTTCCTCTTGATCTGTCTCGCCTCCTTGTATCTCCTCTCATGTTTTCTCATCACCTTTTGTTTCGAATCCTATCTTGCCTCATCTCGTCTCCTCTCCTTACATCTCTTTTGCCCTCAGTTCTCCAAAGTGCTTCGTCCCATCTTCTAAACTTTGTTCTTTGTTTGTATACTGCGTTTTAACACAGACGGTGTTCCAGTAAAGCTGTTCTCATTCATATACTTGTCTGTTGCAAGACGGCAGAGCGAGTATTAAAAAGTGACTGGTTCATTCAGACTGCATGTTAACCAGCAGTTCCTTCTGAGCTGCTGCTTTGCTCCACTGAAATCCTGGTTTCATGACCACACACAAGTTAAAGACATATAGAAAGCTTATGTACGTCAAAGACTGAAAAATGGCTGATAATTTAACCTTTTCAACCTCCAGGCCCTGTATTTTAGTTTACATTTATTTATTTTTGACAAAATTTGAACATAAAAATACATCTAAAATCTGTATTTTTACAAACTTATATATTTTTAATTTATAATGTCTCACTGTAAAATTACCCTGTTTTGTGCATTTGTCCATATAGTATATTATATATATATTTTAGCGCTAGGACTTTAACGTGTAAATTTTGATTAATTAATGACAGAAAAAATAACACGTTGAAAATAATAATGCATTTAATGGCACCTTCCCTCATTTCTGGCACATGGATAATACTGATGTTACACTCCACGCCGGTAGGTGCCGGTAATGTACCTGAAGTTCGTTTTCCAGCCACGAAGAAGATGCACAGGATGCATAGGAATTAAGTTCATAGGTTCGAAGAGCAATTTCTGTGCGGCGGTATTTGGATCTCAAAATTATTATCCAGATACCATCACAACGACTGAATATTCAGATATTCAGATATTTCGAATATTCAGATTTTTCGGGTATTCGGATGTTTGGATATTTCGAATATTCAGATATTTCGAATATCCTGATATTTCGAATATTCAGATATTTCGAATATCCTGATATTTCGAATATTCAGATATTTCGAATATCCTGATATTTCGAATATTCAGATATTTCCAATATTCAGATATTTCGAAAATTCAGATATTTCGGGTATTCCGATGTTTGGATATTTCCAATATTCGAATATTTCCAATATTCAGATTTTTCGGGTATTTGGATGTTTGGATATTTCCAATATTAAGATATTTCGAATATTTGGATTTTTCGGGTATTCTGATATTTTGGATATTAGAATATTGGGGTCCAGCCGTAATAATTCAAAAGAGAAGGGCAGCCTTGAGCACTGAAAACAGGCTAGTTTGTCTCAGTAACTGGCTTAAAGAGAAAAAACTATCCTTAGAGGAATCATGAGGCCAGTGGGTTTGCTGTTAAAAAGCACTAAACTGTTATGGCCGATATTTCAACTGTTTTTGTTTTGTTATTTATCATTTTCAATTGGAGAAATGTCATTTTTTTATTAATCTGTTGGTCCGTTTACTTTGCTAAAGATGCTTTTTTTTTTTTTTTTTTTTAACATTTTTAGTGGTCAGGATTCCCTTGAATGTACTGTAAGTATTTTTTCAAGTGCTTCAGTTTACAAAAAGTCTTAAAATGTTGAATATAACAGCTGTAATTGTACTTTGAGCTTGCACTAATCAGTGAATGTAGTAGACATGAAAAATACAGATATATATAGATGAGAAATAAACGTTTTTGTTGTTTAAGTTCACATATATGTCTGTTCTGTTCAAGTTTATTAGAATTGAAAAACTTTGGATATAGAGTCAAATACTGCTGTATTGTTTGATAAAAATAGGATTAATCACGATTAATTACAAAGCCTGTAATTAATTAGATTAATTTTTTAATGGCGTCCTACCACTAGTATATTTATACATATATTCAAAGTATTTGCTGTTATAATCACAGGTTTATTCAGTTTTTAATTTTTCTGGTGCTCGAGCTGCTAGGTTTTCGCAGTTTTTTTAAATTTTTTTTTACAGGATTTAAATTATTCTTTCTTTTCCAGCGCAAGTTTTGCACTTTTCTTCCGTCCTGTGCTGCATTATGCCTACATTCTATCAGAATAACATGAACCTGGATGGTTATTTTGCTTTGTTGCAGGAAAAAATAGCTTCAATTGAAATAAATAGATGATAGATTAATGGACAGTCTCTTTTTCCTGCATGGTCTCATGATTCTCCTTCCATCCCGTCTTCTCTCCTTTTGTCTCCTCTTGTGTTTATTAGGATATAACGACCCGCCAAATTATCTGCCGCCGCCACTGTCATTGTCGTAGCTGGTTGCAGAGCTGAATCTCAGCCGTGTTTATTGTTCGGTCTGTATTGTTGCTTCCAAACTCGCAACGCAGACAAGACGAGGGCCGGAAACGGGACGCCAGCCTTTTTATGTTTCCTTTGTCTTCCCAAAGTAGAAGCAACAGAGGAAACGGGCTTGTGCTGCGGCAGCGTTTGCAACTGAGACGAAGCCAAACAAAAGGCCTTTCCCTCTCCTCTCGGTTTGCTGGAACGAGCTCCACTCCGAAGGACTTCCCTCAGCGCCGCTCAGGATTCATGGAGGCCGAGCGCGTTCTCATGGATCCTGTGGAGCGGCGGGGTCGCCTCAGGTCATCGGCAGGCACTGCAGGAGGATGTGACTCAGCAGCTCAACATGGAGGCTGCCGATGCGGGTCCACACATCCCATCTGTCAGTGCAGCCGCTCCTGAAACGTGCAGCGGCGAAGCAACGAGGGGGCCGTTTCCCCGAGAAGCGCCGAGGCTCCTTCCCCGGCTCTTTGTTTTCATTCTCGCCGGGGTCGGAAGTGTTATTTGGGTTAGCGTTCAGAGCGCCGGCTCACAAGCATGACTTCTGTTCGATGGGAACTCGGAGTCGGACGCATTTTTTTTGCCCCGTTCTCCATTTATTCTGCTTAATTCACTGTGAAGGAGAACAATAACATGTCAGCTAACATGCAGTCGCTGTTCAAAGCAGATAAAAGTAATGCACCTCGACTGGCTGCGTTGCCTGCTCCCCCGCAAAAAAAAGATCTTGGCATTCGGTTTGTCATTTGGCTTTTAACTTAACAAATATGATCTAATCGCACTTGGGAAAAGCAGGCCTGCATAAAAGAAATAATACACCACATAAACTGCAGTCATTCTTTCCAGGTGTTAAAGATTTGGTTTTAATCAATTTGCCTGAAGACACAGAACCATATAAGTCACTTTTAAGGGAAAATTCCATTTTATAGGAAACTGGATCCGACTTTCACGGTTTTGGCGATTGTTTTTGTCAAAACACCGCAAGTTAATTACTGAAATCTGGAAAATCCAACTGAGCAACAAACATTAAGAAAACAGGCAGGTTTCAGGAGAGCCTGCAGGTTAATCACACGGGTCTGGACCCTTTTAAACCTCCATTACATGCCATACACTTAAAAGAAAAATATGGCCGCACAGGTGGCAGAGAAAGTAGGTAAGTAAACGAGGAACAGCAACGTTTAAAAACCAATAAAGAAACAGTAAAATAGATGTACACCGGTGTAATTTTATGGTCACACAATGCAAAAGTAAAGAGAGTAAAGAAAATAACACCACCTGTTGTGTTTTATTTATTTGTTTCCATAGTTAACTTAAAAATAAAGCACATTTTTCCTGTGATTTTACTCGATATTATCTGTAATTTAATAAAAACTAAGGAAAATCTGTAAAATAGCAGTAAGAATCGTGTAATTCTACAGTCATACGTTGTCAAAAATAAATAAAAATAAAAGAACATTTACCAAAAATGCAAGGCCTGGACGTTCAATCATTTTCCAGTTCCTAATTGCTTTAAAATAATATAAATATCTGTGGAATAGTCATAGTTTTGGCTAATTTAATTACAATAAACAGTGTAATTTTGCAAATCAAACACTGTAAAAAAATTAACCACCATGCGTGAAAATATCAGCTTTTTTTAGTAATTTCTGGGTGTTTTTTTGCTCCCATCACACCACATACTACAGATATTTTACTGCTTACATTTGTTTTAAAATACTTGTTCTTGAATTCTTGTCATGTGACCGTTGATCACAACCGAGTCAAACGTGGCTTTTCAGTTTTGCAGAGGAGCCCGGAATTTTTTTGTTTTTACAGAATCAATTATAATGACAATAATTTTCGCCAAATTACTAAATGAGACATACAGAATAAAGCAACTTTGACGAAATATCATCATTTTAAGCCTTGAACTGGATCATTTTCCCAACAGAGAAGTACATTAAAGATGAAAATATGCATTAAAAATCTGATTAATCATTTTCTGGATGCACTTTTTGGCACTGATAAATGGAATAATTTGATTATTTTTAAGGATAACATGCCTTTCAAACCTGGAGGAGGGTTTTGGGGTTCAGAGGGTTAATCCTCAGACAAACATGATGTAAAAATGACAATACCATGGCAAGTTTAGTACTTCTGGTTGCTTCAGATTGATGCCAGAAAGCCTCTGCACTGCACTTTGCTTGCTGAGAAGTGGCGCCAGTAGGTGGCAGTGTTTCCCCCAGCTTCCTGCCCTTATGCTAAGCTATGCTAACTGCCCTCCCAGTGGCTTGAAACAGCTCCACATCTGCACTAAACACACAGATTACACTGATAACAACCATCTCGCATCACCATCAAAAAGAAAGCAAATAACTCTACGTCCAAAACTGTTGCTTGAGAATTTAATTTTGCATTTGTTAGTTATTATATGCAGCATCAGCAGTCCAAACAATGCTAGAAGGCTGCACGTTTTTACTTATATTGGCTTTTTCCCCAACGTTTGACCGTGCAAAAGCTTCCCCAGTCAAGCAGTGGTTAAAAATGCAGAGCTGGTGCTGTGTTTTACTGTCTGCAGGGGCTAGACAGGTCACTTGGCCACGCCGATAAAGATCTGCTGTGGAGCTGCATTCTACAACAAACAAGTGCCCCGATAAATGGCAGGACGGAGGGGGGGAGTTTACCCAAAGCAGCAGACATAAACACAGCAGCCCTCTCGGACGGAGGGAGGTAATTTAGATGTACCACCGCCATTAGCCCAATTAGGGTTCAATGCCTATGAATCCACTGGGCTTTTCCCTGTTTGCAGTGGAAGGGGAAAAGTACAGCGCAATTACCCGTCCTCGACAGAACGGGGGAGGAAATGGGAGAGGAAGCCAAGGTGAAGCCTGAGCGGCGGAGCTTCTCCTCAGCTGTCTGAAAGTCGGCCATGGAGGTTGGGTTGCGTTGCCAGAGGCCTTTGGTGGAGCGTGCTGGCGCTTCTGACACCGATCCTCGACCGGCTTAAAAGAGATAAGGCATCTGGTCGACTCCCTCTCCGGGTCAGACATGCAAACTTTATCCAAGTTCAGTCCGATTGAATGTCGCCTCGTCTTTGACGGCAGATAACCGCCTGCGTGCTTTCACGAGTCTTGATATTCGGGGTCAGTTTGCACAGATTGAAGGTCTTTTTGTTGGATTTCATATCAGATATTCCAAATCTTTAATAACCTTTCTGTCAAACACGCTGAGCAAGTTGATACTACTGGCTTCCAACGTTAGCTGCACCTCTAAAGTTTCTTAGGATGGAAGTCAGGAATTCAGATAACACTTTATATCACGTCCTCTGGATTTTGTCTGATGGTTTTAAGGGGCTTCAGGTTCACAGGAACTGCATATCAAGGCTCATAAAGGCAGCGTCAGTTTGCACAGATTGAAGGCATTTCTGTTGGATTTAATATCAGACATTCAGTATCTTCAATAAGCTTCCTGAGTGAGGCGACACTGGCAGCTTCAAACGACTAAAAACTCTCAATGTCTACAATTAAACCTTGATTTTCAGGTAATTAGATGACTTTTATGTCGTGGCTCCTGGATTTTGTCACAATTTTTAGTAAACACATAAATATCTGTGTGCTATTAGAAGCATATTATAGCTTGTTATGGCCAAACTCTCCAATATTAGTTTAAATCCAGCAAATCAACTAAATAAATAAAGTCATGAACATGTTTTAAATGAAAATATTTCCTACTTTACGTCGGACGAGCTGCTCAAAGTGGACATAATCAATATTTTCTGCAATACCACTATGTCTAATGGTAATGTGTCGACGTGAAGAGGGTTTCCTTTGCTTCACAGAGCCAAAATGAGCTTTAACTAAACAGTACTTACTTATTGTTCATTATATTCCTGCTGCTATCTGTGTGTATACTTCCGTATTTATTAGATTTTTTTTATTATATATATTTGCATAATATATAGTGAGGCATTTTCTAAACAGCGCCCAGTACGACTCGTGCAATTTCACTGTATTTTCACGTACACTAATATTAAAGGCATCTTTAATCTTTAGCTCGTTACAGCAAAATGTGTTGAATCAAGGCTCAACAGTTTGATTGTTTCACTCATGTTAGCAACTATGAATAAACGTGAGTGAACTGCAAAATATGTGCGAAAATAAGGCCTCATCCACATGAAGACGAGCCCAGGCCTAAATGCACCAATAGTCCATCCAACCTGTGTATCGTCCACACCAAGCCAGCGTTTTGGAAGGTCTGAAAACGATCCTTTCTGAACCTACGTCCCAGAGTGCAAAGATCTGAAAACGCCGTTTACGTGTCACCGTTGTTACCATGTATATATGTAGACGCCGTGTTGACTGCTGCTGCCGATTGGAGCCGACGTGCCTACGCGGCGGCCATCTTGGTACAGTGCCACTCGCCCCTACAGTGCATTACGTCTATAGAGGAATGACATGTCTGCACTATAAAAGTGATCATAAATCGATCAGTTGTCAACATATATTGTTTGTTACAAACGTCAGACATGGAGGACGGACAGGCAGACATAAATAGAACAAAAGCATCCAAGCATCCTGTGTCAAAAGCTACATGTGTGACGTTTTTAACAAACCAAACCGTTTGGAAATCGGTCGAAAATTCAGTGAATAATTCTACTTTAAGATTGTGGAGTACCTCTTACCTCCATAGACGCACATTCACCCCCCCTCTGCTAGCCCTGTACCAAGATGGCGGAGCTTTAGGCACGTCCCTCCACAGTCAATGCGGCATCTACGAATATATGTTTATGTTGTTACGCCCTGTCCGCTTGCGTCGTAGCTCCACCTCTCGATAGATGCGCCAAACTCAGAAAACGACGACAACAATGTCTCCGTATAGTGCTGCGTATGTCCTGCTGATGGTTCCACCTCATCGTCCGTCCAGACTAGAGTCCTACCAGCTCGTCCACTCCTATTTGCCGCCGCCATGTTTTATGTTTACATCCTATACAGATTTCTACATGCCTAAAGTCCCGCCGCCAGTTTCCGCTTGTTCATGCTACGGCGTCATAGCGCCACCAACAGGCCTGGCATGTGTTTTACATCGTTTTCAGGTGTGTCAAGTGAACTCTTGTGGACGGACACATTTAAAAACAGCTCCGTCTTTGAAGCTATAAGCGTTTTGACTTCGTGGGGGCCTTAACGTCAGACTTTCAAGAACTTCATTGAGCTTCCAGTCAAACCCATTGAGCTAGTAGCTTAGAACATCTCAAACTTCCGAATTTCTAGAAAAAAATCCAGATTTTCAAGAACTCAGATACCATTTTACATCATGTTTTTGTTGGCTTTATTATCACATATTCAGAATTTCCAACAAGCTTCCTGTCAAACACGTTGACTGACCTTATAAAAGCAGCTTCGAACGTCTAAAACTTCTCAATTTCTAGAAATAATTCTGGATTTTCAGGCATTCATACGACATTTTCAGCCATGTCCTCTGGATTTTATCAATTGTTTTTTTTAGCAAACACAAAACTGTCTTCAACTGGCTTCTCCATTGTTAAATGCAGGTTTGGTTCGCACAGATTTTGACCTTTATGTTAGCTTTAATGTTAGATATTTAATATCTTCAATAGATTCCTGTCAAACACATCAAGTCAGTTGATACCAGCAGCTTCAAACATCTAAAATTTTTTAATTTCAAGAAAAAAAATCCAGATTTTCAGGAATTCATACGACATTTTAAGTCATGTTTTTGTTTGCTTTACTATCAGATGATCTACACGTATAATCAGCTTCCTGTCAAACACATTGAACAAGTTGATACCAGCAGCTTTGGACGGGTAATTTCTCAACTTCTAGAACTAATTCTGGATATTCAGGGGTTCAGTTTTTTATTAAACACAAAACTGGCTTTGAGTGGCTTCTCGATTGTTCAATGAGCTTTAATATGTAGGTTTGTTTGCACAGATTTTGGCCTTTTTGTTAGCTTTAATATTAGATGTTCAATATCTTCAATGAGCTTTCTGTCAAACCCATTGAGTGAGTTGATACCAGGCCTCATCTGGTCCAGTCTCAGGACCCACTATGTCTCTGTTAATAAGGGTCGCGACCCAGATTGTTGAAGTTTGCTGTTCCTGTTAACAAATTAAGGTTTATTTGGGTGTAGTCTCAACGCATTTTGATAAAACTTTGGAAAATTTTGGCTTATTTTTTGCTAATTTTTGGTATACTTGGACACTTTTTCCAAGTTTTGGGCACATTTTGGCCAATTTTGACAGATTCTGAGCACATTTTGGTTCATTTTTGGCACGTTTTAGCATAAATTTCTCCAATAAGCTGGCAGAACCAAATCTAGAGGTTAATAGTGGGCAACTACTGGTTTCACCACCACTAAATATCCTGCTATTGAAAACAAACTGAGTCGTAAGAAACACGTCTTTTAAAATAAAAGACTTTATACCACTACTTTTTTGGGGGGCGCATGCTTCTGCGACCCTCTAAAAATGGCTTCGCGACCCACTTTTGGGTCCCAACCCACCAGTTGAGAACCACTGCTTTAGGGGATTCAGTTGATTTCCACATTCAAACGACTTGTGCAGGTTTAGTTTGCACAGGTTGTGGCCTTTTTTTTGTCAGATTTAATGTCAGATATTTGAAATCTTTACAAACGGCAGCTTCACACATCTAAAATTTTTCGATTTCTAGAAATAAATCCGGAAATACAGGAAAATCCGATGACATTTTAGGTTATGTCCTCTGGATTCTGTCAGATGTTTCTCAGTAAACACATGACTGCCTGTGTGCTTTCATTAGCCTTGATTTGCAGGGTCGGTTTTGTTAGATTTATTACCAGATACTCTAAATCTTTCTGACATCGAGCGAGTTGATAGCAAGCAGCTTTAAATATAGGCTGCAACAGAAATACTTCCGGATATTCAGGAATCCAGATAACACTTCATGCCAGGTCCTCTGGATTTTATCAGCTGTTTTTCAGTAAACACACAACTGGCTTCGACTGGTCTCCGCGTCCGAACGTTGCGGCTGTGAAGCGACAAGTCCTCGGGCTGCTTTGGCGTCGGACGCAGCTGATCCCTGAAGGAGCCGGCCTCCGTTCGAGGGCCGAATCCGCCGCGACTCGGAGCAATTCGGAGCAGTTGCAGGGAGGAGGGAAGGGAGCGGTGGAATTTCAGAGGCCGTGCCGTCGTGCAGCAGGGTGAATTTCCTCCGAGCTCGCTTGCAAAGATCGTATCAAAGCGCAATAATAGCCTGTATTTGTCAGAGCTGAGTGGAGCTCGGCAAGAGAGCAACAGTTTGAAATAATTTTGATAAATAACATCCAGGGCAAAGGTGACAACGGGGATAATTCAGCACCAGCATACTGAATCGCTCAATATGATGATGCTTATGGTGTATGTCATGCATATAATTACACCACTGAGGTGTAATATAAATGTTTAGCGAAAAAGTGACGTCTTATTAATTCATCTGCGTAAAACAAAGCTGACACTCGGCTTGAACTTCAAGGAGCCTCTCCGGTTCCGTCTTCGTCCTCCTCCTCTGCATGAAGATGCTTATCCCATGGCCTCATTATGTGAGCAGAAAGAGGCCATGGCCCTGTTCTTTGTATCACATTTTTGGGGGGTTTTAAGGAGTTGTTATGGTTTGCAGATGTCACCCTGCATAGCATTTGGAGGGAGTCATTCCCTGGTGCTGTCAGGCGGGGACCCTCCTTCGCTCTCCTGGGTGCGGCGTCAGGGAGGGGTCTGTCCTGGGAAACCCCACAGGGTGGATACGAAAGTGGGGCAGCAACACAAAGTAAGTGCATATGCTTATTCTAAATGCAAAAGCAAGACGACATCTTTTATTAAGATTGCAGTCGCTGCTCATGCGATAAAGAAACCCCTGGCAGGCTTTCAAATCTGCTCTCCGATTAAATTTTCGTGATATTCTGCCTTCGAAACACAACGCGGCGTCCATCCATTAAAAAAAAAAAATCCCGTTATACATTAAGGCAGCCGCTAGAGGCTAACGCGTTAACGGTGCAGTCATCCGGCCAAATAATGCAAATTTGCAGGAAAAGCCTCAGCTTCACACCCAGAAGAGCCCCTCGTGTCTCCCACACCTCCTCCCTCATCATTGTCACATTTTCAGGGAAGCAACTCTTGGACACTCTGCTGCGGTCAGGGAAAAAAAAAAGAAAAAGAAGAACTGAAGGGAGGGATGAGAAAAAGACATCGAATCTTCATATGCATATTTCTTTCCTCGGCATGGGTTTTATTTTGAGTCGAGCACTTGGACGAGGGGTTTATGGTGGAAAATGTGCTCGCTGCTACTTTCAGCTGCCACTGCTGACTTAACCCTCCGAACCCCAGGCAGTTTCTGGTGTTTTTTCTTTCCTGCTGTCACTTTTTTTACTCACTGTGGGCTCATTTTTCACTGCAGTGTGAAGTCCCGCACCTCTATGGAAACAGAACAACCACGGCTAGAAGTAGAGGGAACTCAGACATGTCTTTTGTGCGGTCTGACGCAGTTCTAATCCCATAAATCATAAAACAACTGATGAATTCATTTACAACAAGTGAAAACACCTGGATTTAGCGGCCACAGGTGTTACCAACAGGGATGGGACAAAATGTTGATACAGCGATATATCATCATCATCATCGTTCCTCCTCGTGCGATATGAGTATCGATACGCTGGCGCCAACATATCAATACTTTAATTAGTATAAAAAGGCGCTCCCCAGCATCAGTACTTAATGTCTCCACACGGTGGCGTTTATCACATGAATGAGGGAGACTTGAGCGGAAATGAATCCACCCAAGAAGAGTTTGTACAGGTATAACGGAGGACAGCAACGCTCCTGTAACAGACAACCCATCCACGTTTAAGTCCAAAGTGTGGACCCATTTGGGCTTTGAGGGAACAAGCAAGCTGGACAGAGGCTACGCCATATGCAAGAACTGCCTCGTAAAAGTAAAGGACACCAGCAACACCACCAACATCCTGAACTCCTCGCTGACGCAGCTAACATTTCAAGTCGGCCTGCAGCCGTTAGCACAACGTTTAAAGCAAAGATGGCCGCCAGCATTGCAACGGGTTCATTTGCAAGGACCTCAGCCCCTACATTGTGGTCCAAAATGAAGGGTTTGGAAAAATGCTACAACACTGGAACCAAGGTATGAATATATCCAAGTTGTAGATATGGTGACGTATCGTTATGTGATTGTCTTGCAATATATCGATTATCGAAGTATCATGATAGTATCGGTGTCGTGAGCCATGTATCGTATCGTGAGGTACCCTGTGATTCCCACCCCCAGTTAGCAACACCGAAAACATGGTGGCCCCATAGATATTTAACTATGTACAGTTTTATAACCTCGACAAACTCGATGTTTTTCACACGCTAGAAAGACGTTTCACCATGCTAAATGTATCTTCCATCAAAACATGCTCCTCTGTTTACCATTTTTGAGCCATGCTACATTTACGTTATGCAAAACACAGCCTGCAGTTCAACAGAAAACCTTTTTAATTTTAGTTTTTCTTTTTAAGAATCTGGTGCAAATGGTATACTTATGGAGTATTTTGAAATGAGACACATGATGACATTGATGATTTCCCACGGCATTAATCTTAAATTTGGTTATTTTTCCCGCCTTAACCACACATTACACATGTTATGTTCAAGGACTGTTGGAAAGTTGGAAATCCAAAGTTTTTTTTTCCAGTTTTTATAGTTTCTAGCTGGACGTATGGTGTATTTTTACATTTTTTTTCCACAATAATATCCCTTTTACACCCACCAGGGGGTTTTGAGGTTCAGACTATAGAAACAAAGACTTTCAGTGCTGTGTATTCAAAACTAATGCCATGACTAGTTCTTATTTACCACATTTTAAGTGCAGTAAACAGATAAACCATAAATAAACGTATTTGATGTGATGTCAATTCACATTTAAAACTGCATCAGTTCTGTTTTTGAGGAACTTGGCAAGTAGGTCGTTCCAAGTGTCTTGTAGAGCCATCTGTTACAGAACGTCTTGTTCCTCTTGTCAGAACAAAAGATCTTTATGACTCTGGCTGCATGCTTGCTGTTGTTTTCATCCTGCACGATGAATTTGGGACTAATCAGATGCTACATGAGAATCTGAGCATCTGATTTCTGCACGGCGCTGTATTTCATTACCGTGTTTGCAAATAACAACAGAACGAGAGTCAAACCGAGTGTCTGCGTCAGTCAGTCGGTCAGAGAATACCTTCAGAACAATGACGCAGGCTGCAACAAAGCAGGCCGGGTGATTTTAATGATGCCGTTTCAATTCCAGCTTGGGCCTTTAAGGGAAAGCAAATGTTCACGCACCACTGCTTTATAAATGGATTCGATTTTGAGGAGTACTTAGGCACAGGACCAAACTAGGCTGAAAGGCCCAGGGACTGTAAACTAATATTGGTTTACAACACATGGTCCAGATTTCATAACAGACATTAAGATCCTGGAGGACACTCCTGTGGAAAAAGGATGATTGATGATGCGCACGGTAAGGTGTGTGTGAGTGTGTGCGTGTGTGTGCACAGTTGGATAGTTTGGATGCTTTTTTCAGGGAGCAGGTTGGGAAGACTTGATCTAAAAACTCCTACTGTGACCTGCGAAGTGCTGTGCTAGCATGGCGCGCCTTCAAGAGCAGCCAAACTAAATAAATTTGTGGGTCGAGCATTAAAAGGAGACGATTTTTCACTTTCTCTTGACAGCTGGATGAGACGACAGATGTCTGGTAAAGGTACATGCTCGGGCTGTTGCATGCCTTTTCTGTTCTGGTGTGACTAACTTTGTCCTGATTCAACATGCAAAACTATATTAGCGCCTCCTTGCTCCAGATTGGTGCGTACTCAGGCTCTGGTTCTGACAGCTAATGCTTAATCCTGCTTCCTGCTCTGACTGATTGGACCAGAACCCCCCAGCGCTGACACATGTAATTTGTTGGCATGTTTCCTGGTTTATGCGTAAGAGGCTCTGCACCAGGTTGTCGGCTTTTGCTACAAGTGCATTTCATTGAACTGAAGTTTAAGTATAGATGTTTAGACACCAGGTTTAGGGGTGCTACTCCTTTACTGTAATTTCTGGTTGGTAAGACAGTGCACAGTTTAATTTTGAGTGCTTCTGTTGTACATGTAGACCAGACAAATGAGTTCAAAACGTCTAGTTAGAAGTCCTCTTTCTGTTTATCTGATTCATGCTGTTACTCAAAAATTCTTCCTCTCATTGGAACACATTTAAATTTGGCACAACCACGTCCACTTTGTCCTTGAAAGCTGAGTCGTGACAGTTAAGTATTAAGCTCCAGCCAGTGACATGTTAGCTTAGCTTAGCATGAACATTGCGAGTACGGCTCTGTCCATTCTCGGACAAGTGTTTTAAGTTTCATTCTTTGCCGTTTCACTTTCAGTACAAACTACAGATGCTGTTACAAACTACGTACTTATGTATGTAGTGTGCATACAATAAGGACATACTACTTGTACTATATTGGGCCTTGAACGTTCACTGTCACAGCTTTTAGTAGTGGAAAATTAGCTGTCATCTGTCTGTGCACTGTTGGCGGTTCAAGCTTGTTTACACTTCGGTAAAACAACGTGACATACACTGATCAGCCACAACATCATGAACACTGACAGGTGAAGTGAATAACATTGATCATATTGGTACTATGTGGTGTTCTGATGGAAAACCTTGGATTTTAACATCCGTGTTGATCAGACTTAGACACCCAAATAAACACTGTCCCACAACAAACACACTCCCTCATGCTAATGGAAATCCCAAATGTCACTGGAGGAAAATACACCCCACCACATGGAAACAACATCAACCAATCAGGAACATGTGGAGGAACATGACAATGGCCCAACATGTTTATTTGACCACCAAACTTCCTACAACCCATTGTGATCAAGCATCAACAGGATGCAGTGGAACAAGTTGGATTGACAGAGGCCCCACTGCACAAGCCAGAGTACCCAAAGGATCCAGTGCCAACGTCCTGGTTCCAGACCCCATAGGACACCCTGAGAGGTCCTCTAGTCCATGTCCAATGGTTCAGAGCATTTTAGACCACATAAGGGGGACCAACACAATATTAGGCAGATGGTCATAATGTTATGCCTGATCAGTGTATGTGACGTAACTGTGCCAAGTATTGAGGGTCACGATGACCAGCAAAGCATGAAAAGCTGGCTTGCATACTTCAAAGTAAGAGCTGACATAGTAGGACATTCTGGTATTTTTGGCAGACTGCATTTGGCATACTATGTATTGGGTCTAGGAATGTATAATCCATTAAATTCCATTGGTAATTTAAGCGATTAAATACGCTGTAACCAATAAAACAGAAGATGAAGGACGTGAATGTATAGAAAATCTATTTTAGATTAGCTGTAGTACCCGGTTGCGCCCACAGGTGGAGCCTCTAACTGTTAAGTGAGATTGAAAACTTCAGTTTACTTTTGTTTAATGCCGTAGCGAATGAAGGAGGTGGTTACTTGGACTACAGGCTGTTCAAGCCGTGAGTTTTGTTGGGGTGTAGCTAGCAACGGGCACCATGACAGCAACTTTGGTGGCGGTTAATGACGTCCGACCAGAGCCCACATATTTAAAATGATTTAAAGTTCACCACAGTGAATGGTCAATGCATCCACGCCACTTCAATGGCAAATGCTATGTGTTCGTTGGTAAAAACAGCTTAATCAGCATATGGAAAAATGTTCACTGTACTTCATTCATCTGAACAATTAATGGATTATTTATGGATAATGCTGCCAACCATCGGTTAAGAAATTTGCAGTCCAAATAAGAACATACTAAATCTTTTCTTCTGGCATGCTATAGTAGTAATATTGGGGCACACCCTTAGACAAAGTCATACCCTCTCTGTCTGGTTAAATCTGTATACCAGCAGCTCTAAAGCTCCACTGGTTGTTGGGCAACCTCACAGCGACAACAAGACACCAGCAAAGTGACTGGTCCCTGCCAGGAAATAGACCAGCACATAACGACACATTTTGCAAAGCTAAAAAACAAAGATATAACTGGTTAATAAGTGAGGTTCACAAAAGAGCCAGGCGAGCCGTTTCCTCCAGTTTGCAGTGTTTTGGAAAGCTAACCTAGCTGGTTGCTAACTGTAGCGGGATAAATCTTCTCATCTGACTACTCTTGGCAAGAAAGCAAACAAAAACAAAATGTCACTCTGCTCCTTTACGTATGAAATTAAGCTTGCAGAGCTGCTTGTCTTTAATTTAATTATGTGTCCCTTGTGGAGGGCTGCCTCGTGTCTTTGTGGCATGGAATATGGAACCTTAAAAGGGGAGTCAGCCATTTTAATCCAATAGAGTTTTTGTCAAATCCATCTTGCCATGGTCCACCAGCTGTCTGCTCTGTGTGTGTCTGCACTGAAAAATAATACAGAGTCACCATCCAGTACAGTTTCCTAGAGAATACAGACTTCTAGTACATTAAAGTTATTGAAATCAATCCAAAGTATGTGCTTGACAAATGAATAGCCCTGCATGAAGGGAAAAAAAGCATTTCTGAATCTAAGCTGTTCCTTAATGTTATGTAAGTGGTCAGAAACCTTGGTGTAAACCTCTGTCAGTCTGAAATGTAGCGTGGAGAGGAAAGAGTTTACCATGGCTCCAAACGACGGTGAGAACCTATATTCTCTGCATGCATGTGACGAGTCGGTTTAATATTAACTTTTATCTCTTATTAGCACTTTAGCAACCCGAGGAGGCAGTCACTCGGACCATGGGCAGTTCCATGTTACAAGCAGAGAGCATTGTGGGCGTTTAGCTAGCAACGGGCACCATGACAAAGACTTCTGTGGTGCTTAAAGACCTCCGGCCTGAGCTCATTCTCTACATGCATGACATACAGCCGGTTTCATCTCAACTTTTATCTCTTATTAGCACTTTAGCAACCCGAGGAGGCGGTCACTCAGACTACGGACAGTTCCATGTTACAAGTAGAAAGCACTGTGAGGGTTTAACTAGCAACGGGCACCATGACATAGACTTCTGTGGTGCTTAATGACCTCTGGCCTGAGCTCATTCTCTACATGCATGACAGACAAAGTATTGCAGACTAGCCGGTTTAATCTTAACTTTTATCTCTTATTAGCATTTTAGCAACCCAAGAAGCGGTCACTCGGACTACGGACAGTTCCATGTTGACAAGCAGAAAGCACTGTGAGGGTTTAACTAGCAACGGGCACCATGACAAAGACTTCCATGGTGCTTAATGACCACTGGCATGAGCTTATGTGTTTAAAACAAGCTGGGATAGACTACACTACTACATCTCAGTGACATATGTATGCATATGTTTACTAAACTAGCAACATCAGTACAGAACAAACGTCTACCGTACTTAATTTGTGACATCAGTTAACTTATTACAGGTTGATAAAATCAGAAAATTATTCAATATTAGCATCCCTAAGATGAGACAAGTCAAGATCAGCCATTCATAATCCAATCATGGGGAAATGTGCAGCATTGGGTACAGTACATGTGTAGGGAACATCATTAGAAACAACAACAAGTATACAAAAGTACTGTTGGTATTGTTCTGCCACAAGTTGTTCTCTCCCTTTAAGACATCTGTGTGACGGCGGATGTAAACAAAGTATTGGGCTTAGACTCATGTTGATGCCGATCAGTCGATTGGCCTGATCCTGATTAATTCTTTCCAAGTAAAGTTTTTCAAGTCATCTGGTAAAAACTTCTGTTTTTTGTCAGAATAACAAATTTCAGAATGTCATTTTTTCCCCCCCGACATTATGCAGCCCTACTTGGGAGCGAGTCGGACGGTATATCTGGCACACGTTATCTAAATAAGCTAGCATACATCAACAGCCTTTCTCCAGAATCACACACTCCACCATTAATTGACCAAAACACTGCGCACTGCAAAAGCACTACTCACAAATTGAAAACTCAACAAATGCAAAGCTGTTATTGTGTTCCGCCCCACTATAATTCCCAGTAATCCAGACAGTGATAGTGTTATTCGGAGGTCACGCTGCAAGGCTGCGCACCAAGTGGAAAGCTCAGACTTGGACGACGGCCAGACTCTGGTGATGGGTATCGGCATGCTTGCTGCGCTCTGAGTCATTAGCTCCGTAAATAGCAACCCAACTGGAGGAAATATCTCGGATCAAATCGAGTATTTTTCCCCTGAACACAGAAGCAGCCACCTAAAGACATGCACAGATTTTTCCCTGTTGTCTTCTGAGAGTTCGAAGAGCCGCCGAGATGATGGCTAAACCACACCTTCGCTTTGCTAGCATCAAACCGTCGCCACACAGCTTCGTCGCAATCTGAAGGAGCCTCTTTTGACGTGTCCCATTCGTGCTTTTTGATTTAGATTCGATGCCGGTCGTTGTAATCTGAGCGAATCATATCGGACCATGTCGGAACGTGAGAATGAAGAAGTGACCGGTGGGGTCTCGCGGCAGCCTCTGGAAAAGCTCCCACGAAAACGAACTGAAATACTACGGTAACTTCCCAACGCTCTTCCCCAGCTCCCAGAGGCTACATCCAGACTGCAGTGTAGCTGTTAATCTTGATGATACTGGATACACAATGGCTCCGCTGTGGCTGCACCGCTGACTCGAATCTCTCCTTTACCCTCCACTTAGGTGACACGCATCTGATATTTTATTTGTTGCCTTAACTAGGGTTTATTTACACGGCTCCACACTTTCTTTTTTAACTCTTTGTGGTGGAGGAGGAGGAAATGTCCAAGTGCTTTTACTCCTGAGACTGGATTGTCTAGATGTGTAGGATTTACTGCTCGACAAAAGATACGGCATGAATGTGAGCTGTTCCTTGCGGAGAAAATAAACGGGAAACCACATGATTTTTCTCTCCTATTTTAGGATGTTATTAAGGGCCGCATTTGTGCCACAAAATACTTAAAAACAGATGTGTGTTACCATGTCAATGCAGCCCCGAGTCCTCTGGGTAACATGTCAGGTTTATGCTGAGTGTATAAATGCAGCCAGTGACAATTGCGTGCTTTGAGAGCGCGAGTCGTATGTCATTTCGTTTGGCCGGGAGTTTTTGCTCTGATTCAGGAATGTGTAGGAGGCCCCTCGCGGTGACATCACCCTGCTGAGTAAGACTCCCTGGAGCCGAGATGTTGACCAAGACCGAGCAGGCTGGTCGTGACCCGCTGCTCCGTCAATGAAGTGCTCAAAGGCAGCATGATGCAATTAGTTTTAACCAGTGGCAACACCTTCCAGCGCTCGCTTTCCCACAGTGGTGTTTCTCGATCGATACCAGGGGCTTTAAAAAGCACTTAACCCAATGTTTACAGGCATTTACAGGTTTGGAATTTTACGCTTCAACCCCCTGAACCTGTGCATTTTATGTTCCCGTCACATTTTTACTGACTGTGGTCTCATTTTTCACTGCAATGTGATGTCCTGCACCTCTATGGAAACAGCACAACAACGACTAGAAGTAGAGAGGACTCAAACATATCTTTCCTGCGGTAAGACACATATTATAATGACATAAACTTTAATAACGAAAAAATATAAATGCAGAATTTCTTATAAAAATTCCCTAATGCCAACAGGTGATACTAATACTGAGAAAGCTGTGCATACATACTAAAGATGTTTTACAACCTACATTTTTACAACCCCTACTCTACTCGGCACATCAACTCTACAAAGATGCTGAATGTATCTTGAGACAGCTACTCCTCTCTATGCCAGTTTTGTACCATGCTGCTTTTATTCTCTTGATCAATTATGTTTTATTTTCCTTTTTAAAGTTTTCCACACTTGCCTCTTTTCTGTAAACACTGCCTGCAGTTCATCCGAGTTGTCTCTAAATTATTGTCGTGACGGTTGGTTGCAACTGACTGGTGCAAACTTTAAATAAATGTCCCAATTTTAAGCTTAAGATTTGATCAATTTTCCTGACACACGATTGGTTCACGGTAGGGGTGTAACAATACACCAAACCAAACCGTTCGGTACAGAGGTGTACCGCGCTACGAAATTTTACGACTATGAATGGCCAATGCACAGAATTTTTTTAATTGTGAACCTCGTAGTGCCCACAGTTGTGGTGGACCTTCTCCGTCTCACAGTTGGACAGTATTGAAGAACTAAAAACAAGTAGGAGTTTCCAGTCGGACCGTTTATTCTCCTGCCTTCTGTGACGTGTGGCTAATGCTAATGGGATGGCTAATGCTAACAGCTAGAAGCCGGAGCTGGAAGACGCTCCGCCGTGGTTAAAACCACCCGTCTGGGATCACTTGGGTTTCCTGGTAAAGTATGAAAAAGGAGTAAAACAAGTGGACCAGACCAAAGCCGTAAGGAGCTCCAAACGTGGGAAAAAGCATGGCGTTTATTATTTGTCATAACTCTGGTTTTACTTGGCCGATCAACACAATTCAAAGACTGGTAGATAGTTAGAAACTCACACTTTGGACGCAAGTTGAAACGTTGACTCAACGAGGCGTCGTGCTGCTACGTCATCTTAAATCAGTCATGTCATTTTGGTGCGCCGGTGCGTCCATCAAATCCAGAGGGTTCCATACCAAACTGAACCGTGACTTCCGTACCGAGGTACGTACCGAAACGTGATTTTTGTCTACCGTTACACTCCTAGTTATAATGCCATAAACTTTACATGAAGAAAAAGAAATGCAGAATTTACCTATTTTACAATACTTGTAAAAACCTGGAATGAACAGCTGCTGAACATACTAAAGACGTTTTACAACCTCTACTCTACTCCGCACATCAACCCTACAAAGATGTTTCACCATGCTGAATGTATCTTGCTGACAACTTCTCTATGCCAGTTTTGTACCATCATGCTTTTATTCTCTTGATCAATTATGCTTTATTTTCCTTTCTAAAGCTTTCATTTTGCCTTCTTTCTGTAAACAAGGCCTGCAGTTCATCCAAGTATCACCTGATTTATGACTGCTGGTCGCAACTGACTGGTGCAAACCGTTTATTTTGGAATGTGACGTGTGAAATTAAGTGATTTTGATTAAATATCCCGATTTTAAGCTTAGATTTGATCAATTTTCCTGGCACACGATTGGTTCACGGGCTGTCGGAAAGATGTTTTTACAGTTTCTGTCTCTGATAAATGATACAGATAACATGCCTCTTGAATCTTGCGGCTGGTTTTGGGGTTCAGGGGGTTAACGTTCAAAAACACATTACTTTTCTCCCACTGTACCCTGCAGCAGGTGAGACCAAACTAGTGATAATTAGAGGAGCTCATTCACTGTAGGAGAGAAAAGCACCCTTTTAAAAAGCAGCTTAATAAACGTACTGAAGGAAGGAAATATGGGCTCTTTAAAGTCCATCAATCTTGGAGATGTAGACATATTTTACTGGATAATAGAAAATACATGAAAAGTCAGCGGGATTCATTGTCTGAATACCAAGAATGTCTGTAGAAAATATCACGGTAATCCATCGCACGGCTCTTGAGATGTATCAGTCAGGACAAAAACAGAATCAACCATGGATAAGGCCATGATACTGGCATATAAACCACAATGTGATTAGAGCTATTACATACTATTGTCCAAAGCAGATCATTACAGCCTCAAAACAAACCACAGAATGGAGTCAACACAAGCATCTACAGTCATGATCTCAGCAACTCAACAGGTGGTACACTGGATTTTTAAAGGCATTACATCCTACAGGTGTTGTTTTGGCTCAAAATGGGCCTCTGGGGGTTACATACAGGCTAAAATCTATGCATTTCCCTGTGTTTTCTGACGGTTAGATGCATAACATGCCTGAGTTAATGCTATTTAAATTAACAAAACTGACTATAAAGCTGAATTGCTACCTGCATTTTCGATTCCCGTCACTTTTGGTGCTGGAGATTTTCCTTCGGAGAGCACCAAAAGTTCGTCTGCGCAGTAAAAAAATCTTTAGTTTTAGTAAGGGAGGGGTGTCGGAGAATTGTACACGAGGAAATTAGCTTTATCAACGCTTTTACAAGTCCTGCTGGTTCATTGTTAGAGATTTACAAGGCAATAAAGTGTTTAATGGTCCATCAGTCTCAGAATATTGTGCTTAGTTTTGCATTGCAGCTCCTGTACCTCATGTTTGCGTTAGAAGGAGTAGTTTTACTCATATTTAAAGGTGCATTTGTGCATTTTAAGGTGCATTTGTCAGCTTCTAATGTTCTAGTAATCGCAAAAAAATCGGTAAACCTGTTGTTCTTTATCTTGGAGTGCCTTTTATGCTTTAGTTTTTACCAAAGTTAGACAAAAAGTTAACTTTAAAGGGGGTTTATGAGGCTGTAAAAGACATTTATTTAATTTAATAACAGACAGAAGTAGGGGTAGCACCTTCCCAAACGACTTCTGTCTGTAATTTAATTAAATGAAACACCCTGCATCATACAAAGCAGTGTGTCCTCGCTGGCTGCAGATGTGTGCTGTTGTGTAGACCACGACCGTGCGGTGGTGGTCTGAGCCTCCTGCTGGCTCCCTCCCAGCAGAGTCCAGCCCGGCTGCCAGCTCCGGGCCCCACTGTGGGAACCGGCCTCGGTGTTATTGTACGCGCATGTGAATCGCCGATGACGCACTTGTTTATGCGCTCGCTCGAATAATGGGAACATTAAATATTTGCTCCAAATAATAATAATCCATTTCCTCGCCACCACGCAAATATGACTAATCGCGGGAAAATTAAAAATAAGCAAACAAGCCGTGAAACGATTGTGTTCCGCGGGAGATGATGGATATTTGTCTGCACACGCCCTCCGTGGTGAACATTACCTCAGATTTATGTGAACCACATTACCCACCCTTTACATTTGGACAGCCGCACACACATTTCTCTGGGATATTGTGAAAGTTAGAGTCCAGGTTGTTGGTGAAAATGCATCACACATGGCACACTGGTAGAGTCTGGGGCCCTGAATGTTGTTAATGGGAATTTTACTTTCTGCAATAAGTAAATTCTGTATTTTTGCAACATATCTTTTGAACCAAACAAACAGAAATACACAAAAACTGTTCAGGGGAAAAGTTAATGGCAGATTCTGAGAAATTGCAGCGCCTAAGAACCTTAGCTAGATTTCATAATATCATTTATGTTAAACACTTCATCTCTCTGTGCATTCGCCTCAATAAAACAGTGACTTTAAGGCATAGAATAAAGTTAAATATGACTGTTTTAGATTTAAAAGAATCTGTCTCTGAAATATTGTGAAAGTTGTGCTCTAGACGGCAAGAGAAAACGCATCAAACTTTGTACATTTGTTCAGTTTGGGGCCCTGATGATGCGCAGAAATGGAGCCACTGCAAAAACCTCATGACAATTTTATCATATCTCCTGAACAAAACATAATAAAGCAGAAAACTTCATGTCTGCACATGTGTTTTAACGGACAATGGTTACAAATCCAGCATATACAAGAATATTAACGTTGTGATGGTATTCGAATATTAATTTTTAATTTAGAGTATTCGTGCGCACCCCCGCTGGGCACCACCAAGCATTGCCGAATGCTGCTGAGCGTTGCCGATGCTGTAGTACGCCGCTGGATGCCGCCGAGCGTCGCCGAACATCGTCCAACGCTGCCGAGCGTCGCTGAACGTTGCTGAGTGTTGCCTAGGCTGTAGCACGCTGCCGGACGTCGCCGAGTGCCGCCGAACATCGTCCAACGCTGCCGAGTGTCGCTGAACATTGCTGAGTGTTGCCTAGGCTGTAGCACACCGCTGGACATCACCGAGCGCCGCCGAAAGCCACCGAACGGCCGACACCACGCCACGAAGCAAATCTTCGAACATTCGCCGAACACTGGATCCGAATATCCAAAGCCCAGATATTGTTATTCAGACCAGCCTTACAGTTCAGGAGGAAAGTTATGGTGGATTCTGAGACACTGTGAAAAGGAAATCGAGGCTCGACTTTATAATATCATGTCTGTGTCATGTATGCTAAACAATAAATCTCTCGGCATTAACCTCAATAATACAGTGACTGTATGGCGTAGAATAATGTTCAATATGACTGTTTCAGCTTTAAAAGAATCTGTCTCTACTGCAAAGATCTAATCAGAATTTTACCTTCCGTCATAACGAAAACATGTATTTTCCATCATATCTCTTGAACAAAACATGATAATACAGAAAAGGTGACGTCTACTCGCATGTTTTAATGTACAAGAACTACAAATATGGCATATATATCAAGAAACTGTTCAGGAGAAAAGTTATGGTGGATTCTGAGACACAGTGAGAAGGAAATCTAGGCTAGGCTTCATAATGTTATGTTTATGTTAAAAGCTTAATCCCTCTGTGTATGGGTTACATACATACAGGGACTGTTTTTCAATATGACCATTAGCTTAAAAAGAATCCATCAAACGTGAAATGACTTCAGAAAACGAATATTTGTTGTTGGTGAACCTATTCTTCACAGTCTCCTCCACATAAACTGGCATTTTTTTTTGCATTTGCAGAGCCTTTAGCAGCATTCCTTGCAGCCACAGCTTCACATTTCCATGATGCAACAGCCGATTTCAAGCCTTCACCAAAAGCTGAACCTCAAATCTGGCACCTATCACCTGGACATTCTGCAGTGTTGACTTGCATTTCAAATAATGTCTGGAATTGCAGCATCTGCCCCTTGTTTGTTGCGTCTTCAGCTCAAGTTTGGAAATTCTGATGGCCGTTATGATTCGTTGTCTGGCAGCGGGAATGACGCCTGGCGTTGGAGAATAAATCAAGCTGTGCTGCATGTGTCTGCTCACAGTCAGCATCTTCGCTGGAAACTCCCCACTCCCATGCAAATCCTTCCATTTAATGCAGACAACTTTCCTCTTGCTGCGAATCTCACCACAGAGCTCCTATTCCCTTGTGACAGATATTCCCCTGTCAGGACTTATTACACTCTCCCACAGTCATTCTCACACTCTCCCACAAGTCTCAGGAGGGGAAAAAAAAAGCTAAAAGTCAGGACATGTGAAGCTCAAACACAGGAATATAAGACTATAAACATAACACGAAGGGCTCTCCACGGGCCAGGAGATCCTGACTGACAGACAGCATGGTGGCTGGCATGTAAAACAGACAGGGGTCAGGTCTATTCACCGACTTTCCTGTTTATGCGATTTGTCTCGAGCTGCATTCGAGGAGTGTTTATAAATGGCTGACTGGCAGAGAGGAGAGGGATGGGTGAGGAGAGGAGAGGGTGAGGAGAGGGAGGAACTTGGAGAGGTTAATTTGAATTCCTGAGGTTTGCCTCCGAGTGTAAAGTGCGTCTGTGAGCTGTGACAGCAGTACAAAGCTGTGAAGAATAGCAGGCTGGTGAGCAAAGGTGTAAGGTTTTCTAGCAGCGCGGCAGGCTGGGAGGTGGAGGAGTCTGCGAGCACATGGGCCACCAAAGCAGACGAAAGTCATGTTATTAAATCAGACACATTTTACCAATTTAATTCTACTGAGGCCGATGCTTGTTTCAGGTTCCCCCAGGGTCAGGGGAAAGTCACGTAGCAGCCAAATAACTAAACTTTGATGTTTTTATTGGGAAAAAAGCAGCATTAGCAGCGTCATTATTTGAAGAATAGTCAATAACGTTGCTGGTTATTGCTCCATAACTAAAAGTAGTCAAAAGAAATTCAGTATGAAATGTGGAAAATCTGCCATGAAATAAATATTCAAGTGTGCATTAGCCACACAATATCCTATGAGTTCCTGCTTTAATAAGTACACAGCTACCACTGAATAAATGAATTAATGTTTTTCAAATACGCTTTTATCAAACAGACTGCACACAAACATCTGACCAGTTAACCAGAACATTATCTCAAATAGGACATTATAACTGTAAGAAATTAAAGTTTAATGTCCTCTGTGTCTCCTAAAAACATCTAAAAACAAACATCGTCATCATCCTAGCTAACCTCGCTGTTGCCTCCAAATTTACTTAAATTAATCTCAGGGTAACTGACGGCTAGCTGGGGCTTCATCTGATTGGCTAAATGGCATGAATAGGGATGTTAATGATCAATTCTTAATCTTTAAATAATTCTTAATGATTGAATCCATTAACAATTTACTCACTGAAAAGGCAGACGACTAGAGGAACATGCATGTCAGAAAATGCACTGCAGATTAGCTGTTGTACCTGGTTGCTCCACCAGGTTGAGTTTAATGAGATGGAGTTACAGGTGTGTTTGCTGACCGCCCATGTGAGTCTGCAAAACAAGCGCACCTTCCTGCTGCCTAACTGCAGAAGTCGTGTTGATAATTTCTGCAGTATGAAGCTGTCAAAAAGGTGTCTGTCCACTTAGTTAGCTACCTGAGGCTCATGCTAACGCTAAGCTAGGGTTCTCAAACGCTACAGCAAGAATTTGCTGTCAGTCGCTGCTAATCCTGCTGAGGTTCTGAACACATGCTTCCATAATCATCTGTGCGTCGGTGACACTCTGCTCTGAGTATCAATACATTTTAAAGGCCGTAGTAAAAACAGATTTCCTGGAAATAATAAAGTTGCTGCGACGGTATTTCAGGTGGCTGGACTATCGACAGTAAACACACACATTCCGTCATTTAGATAAACTACGAGGATTATTTTGATATCAAACCACTGTGAAATGATTAATGACATTACAGGCTATTTACTGTGGAGGACTGCCAGAGCATGACACCGGAGTTGGCAGGTCCGCGTACTAGAACTACAGCCGCGTACTAGAGCCTCAGCGACGCTTGGTGACACTTGGTGACGCTTGGCGACGCTTGGCGGCGGCGCACACAACTATTCAAATATCAAAATTATTATCCAAATACCATTACAACAAACAAATATTCAGATATTTGAATATTCAGGACCAGCCCTCCTTAATACTTCGCATTTTGTCAACTAAAAGTAATTATTTTTTGCTGTCTAATGAATAATTCAAGTAACTGGGAGTTTACTTTAATTGTTTTTCAAATTCCTAAAGTGAGTGAGTGGATTTTGCAGCATATGGAAAACATCCTCATTTATTTCAACAATGTGGCCGACTATCTGTTAAAGAAACTGCACCAAGAAGAGCATCTTTAGCTTGTAAATGCATGACACCTGTAAATAAAAGGATGTTTCCTATAAATTGAATTTTCTGCAGTGTTTCATGATGTGTTTAAGAATGTTGGAAAAGGGATTTATGGGTCAGCAACGGTATACGGTATCTGCTCACAGAGTACCGGGCCTCCTGGAGAAAAGTGGAAACGCTTGAAACTCCTTAACAGACGCATTTGTTTTGTCTCTACAGCTGTTATTTATCAGTAGGTGGGAGTGAAACTAGTCATCTCGTCTGTGTATCTCTCTCATACGTCACTACTGATCAGCCCACATCATTTCACGGAGCAGACTGTGATGAAATACTGTAACTCCCATGCAGCGTCTCCGGGGAGAAGATCGTATTCACTGTTTCGGACAGCCTGAAGAAATAACCACAACGAGGCACAGCAAACAAAAAAATAAATACATGCTTCACTCATCAAGCTTGGCTCCCTTCACCTATTTCCTTCCAGGTGATAAGTATATTGGAATCTGCCCCAGAGAGAAAAAAAACCCTCAGAGGACTCAGGTTGGGACCCATCTCTGCAGACGTTACTAATGAACCGAGCTGTCTGGGGACCTGCAACGTCAGGCTGCCTTCCGGCGTTCTTATCATCACCCACACAAAACCTCCCCACCAATCAAACTGGATCCTGGAAAGGAAGTTGAAAATGTCAAAGGCTATTAATTCTAGCCGCGGCCTCTTTGTCTGCCTCTCAGGATACTAATCGAGGCGTAAGAGAGGGCCAACCCCGCTTTTATTTTTTATGTTCGATTATAAGGAAAGTGAAAATCTTTCAAAGGCGAGCGCTGCTGCGACTCACCGCCTTGGGGAGTGAGAACCATGTAAAACCCTGTTATTTTAAGATTCAGGCTAAGACCACCAACACAATGAGGCATTCACGCTTTTAATAGCAAGTTGTTGGCACTGGTTAAGCCTAGTTTCCTCTTTAATAGTAATGATATCCTGTTCTGCAC